>JAQZBX010015070.1:0-37933 GCA_029593785.1 Cabassous unicinctus
AATATTTTGTAATTTAATACACTGTTGTGCAAATTTACTTAGTATCTGGATCATGTGCACATCTGGTTCCTGGGAAAATACATCAGTACTCAGCTTTATATCAGGTAGGAATTTTACAAAATTTGGGAGTTACATTTCTACATCTTTGCCTGAGTGAATATGTCTTTAATTTGCACCATCTCCTGATTTATATTTAAACATATTATACATTGAATTACTGTCCAAGTTATTCTGCTCCAGATACTTGAATATGTAGACCCTTTGATATCTAATCCCCAAAGTCCTGAAAAAAATTCTATTACTATTCTGATTATGCTTCATTTTTATTTTCTCTTTACAAATTGATATTTTATTTTATGGATTTCTGAAACTCTGTATTGATATATGAGTGTATGTCTTTAATTAATATGCTCAGCATGAGGTAGGCTCTATTAACCAGGATTCTTAATAATTCCCTGATTAATAAATGGATGATTGATTGGAAGCTAGTAAGTTAAATAGATAAACAGAATTATAGACAGATGGATATAAGCCAAATTCCTTTCTATTTATTTCTTATGTATTTTCCCTATATTTATGATTAATTTTATCTTACCAAAGTGTTCCTTCAAATATTTAAAATATTCCCAAAGATCTTTTGAAAGAATGAAGTTAAGTATATACACCTATAATATATCCACTATAGCTCTAGTTCTTTTGTGATATTTTCTTTTAGTAGCAATATACAGAAACAAAATCATACTTTATCATTTAGAATATATTTATATATTAACTAGAGGTTTAAATATTTCCCAAAGATCCATTAATTGTATCATTATCTTTGTTATCCCATAGGACCCTTAAACTCTTACAAATTATCTAACATCATTGCTTCAGAAAGTCTTTGTTGCCTCTGCCAGCATCTCTCAAAAGTGCACCATGGGATCTTTAGGCCTTCTGCTATCCCAGAGTGGTGTTGTGCTTAATTAGCTACCCTGATCACTACACAAATTTTGTAAAGTCTGAGCTATTGTGTTAGATGCCCAAGGAAGCTTATTAAATAGTCAATACCAAAATGAAAGTAAACAGTGCAGTCTTTACTTTTTATGATAGAACAAGTAAGAGGAGTGCTGATGCCTTCCCTCTGTTGTGTTTCTCAAAGGATCAGTGCTATTGATGAAGATTCAGATGGATCAATGTAGACATGGGATCATTTCACTTCTGAGCAAGCCCTGAACAAAAGACTCCTGCAGTTTTAAGGTTGCAGGGCCTAGGAGTTGAAAAGCAAATGTACCAAGTACTGAGACACAGAGGCAAAATTTATTCAACATCCCCACTCCCTGCAAAAAGGAGTTCTCAGGAGATGACCACTAGAAAATGTTAGCTCTGGGCTCTTGATGGAAATGGCTAGTTTAGAATGCAGAAATGTTTAAGATGATAAATGGTCAGAGGGGTCTGGGTCCTTGACTGCAAATCCCTTGAGACTGCAATGCACTGTCTGGGTGCCATTTCTGGTGGGCGGAGGTCAGCTTTCCACCTATGTTGTCTGTCATGTAAAGCATTTTTGGCTGCCTAAAACTAGGCCTGAAAATCTCACATAGGTCCTTAGTTAGGTGCTGAACTCCTCAGAAGGAAATAATATTAATCAGCTAGAATTCATATATTTCAGAATTCAGGGTCAAATATGCTACATTCACTTGACAGTTTCCTCAAGTATATAAGTATGTATTAATAGATATGTGATCACTTTGTTGAAAAAGTTTAACATTCAAAATTTAATCTATATTAGCATGGTACACTAATAATACATTGCTAATGTGAAAGGAAGAATATATTATATTCCAAATCATATTTATGGTTAAACTTATGATTATTAAAATAGTCTTAACCCCAGAATCCTAGAGTTTTTACCATGTTTCTCTCTTTTTTTCATGACCTTTTCTTTCACCTTGCAAGTAACGACTCTCTCAACTGGAAATGCAGGCTCATAGCATGTATATTTGAATGTAATAATAAAGCGTATTTGGGGCCATTTTGAAAAATACTTGATGCCCTTTCTGAAATGGCATTCTCTTTAGTGCCCATTTAAGAAAGCATTCATTAATGCCAGACTTCACCACTTGATGTTCTTTAGCATGGAAATTTGAACAAATATAGGAACATGGATTTAAGACCTAGCATATTGATACATGTTTGAATATCTTTTTTTTTTCTGCCACAAGAAGCGGTAACATCTTGTAGAGAGACTGCTCCAATTGCCTGGGTATAGAAAGTGGATTTTGTGGAGCAAAGTCATAACCAACACACAAAGGGGCATGTATCACAAGTTGAAAATAAACTTTGCTATTATCATCATAGATCTTTATGGTTTATTAGTTACTGCAGCCCTGTCTTATTAGTTTTATCCAATATCCATTGTTTTTCCCAAGCATCTGGACCAGTTTATATACACACACCAGTAAAGCATAAAAATTTCTTTTGCTCATACTCATGAACAGTTGGGGCTTCCAGATTTACTTTTTACAATCTAATGAATTTGTGGCAATACCTCAATTTGACTAAAGTTTTATATTTTCTAACAACACTAATATTGCAGAACATACTGTTATGTGTAAATGAGATATTTGTGCTTTTCCTTTTAAATGCCTTTTTTGTTGAGAAACAAATTCATCATGGAATGCGTCCAAATTCACAAACCTATTCCTATTTTGTATATTTTTACTATTTTTGTCTCCTTTTCCTACTTCTCTTCCTCCTACTCCTGGGAAATTTCCTCTTTAAGTACATGAATATATCTTGCAAGTATTATACTATATTGTTTTCATATTTTATCCTTTAATCTACTTAGAATTGGTTTGTTAGGTTAAAAAATATGAATACAATTTCATTTTTCAAATATTTTTCCCAATTTTCTTAGAACCATTTACTAAAATATACATAACATCCCCAAACAGTAAATCTGTAATTTATTGAGTCTTCTGTGTGTATCCTCTGATCTCTTGCACTGTTTCATTGTCTGCTTCTGACCCCATGCAAAAAATGTTTGATTTCTATTAATTTCTAGCAATATTTGATATGTATTCAGGATAACATACTCATTTTTCTTCCTTTGAGATATTTAAGATATTTGTGATTCATTTGAACTTTTATGGCCTATTTGTGAAATTCTATCAAAAACTAGTATGTTGGGAAAATTTCTTGGTATGATTTTATAAATTAATATAATTTACAAGTTTGTAATATTGTTCCATTCAATACATCTGGTTAATCTCTGGATTAATTTACTTCTGTAATATATCTCAATGAAATTTCTATTTTTCTATATATTCTTTTACATCTCTGCTATATATCTACTATATTCATATGTATTTCATGTAACTATCAAGTGTTTCATTTAAAATATATTTTCAATTTTGTTACTATTTTATTAGAATTTAATATTTATTTATTGACATTTGCATCTCATTGCCTTCTCAAACAATATTCAAATATTATTCTTGTACTGTATGTGTGTTATCTTATATATATATATATATATATTTATTATATATTACATGTAATCTGTTCCTAAAGCACAAGTTGTTTCTTTTTTTCTAATTCTTATGTATTTTATTTTCTTTGTCTTGCTTCAAAATGCTGTCTAATAAAGGTACTAAGTTTGCTGCTATTTCATGGTTCTCTATGAAATGATGCTTCCATCTTGTATACTTTCAGTTCTATTATATTTGAACTGGTGGATTTTCCTTTCAAATTAAGAATTGTTATTCTAAATCTTTGATGCGTTTTCATGATTAATCATTCTGTTGGAACAGAATTCACTTCTGGAAACAAGGCATCATCATTTAATATTTCACTGTTAAGGTCTGTTGTTTTCATCAATTATGATATTTAATTTCTTCATGCTATACCCCTCGTATTTCTGACATAAATATAACTTGGTCATGATATTTTATATTTTATATATCATTCTGATATTTGTATCGATTTTTAACATATAGTCTTAATTGCTTTGTAATATCTAATTTTAGAACACATCCTCTACTATTCTATGTAATTCCATTTTTTTCCACAAATCTTCCTCCCAAAGCTTCCTAGGTTATTTTTCTATTTTGGGATATGATATAATATGCCTTATGTACTATTATCAGGCTAATTCCTGACTTCCGCTTTCATTTTAAATGGATCTTTCGGTGGATGGATGGTATGCCCACTCAGCTTCCAATTGAGAGGGGGCTTAAATCCCATGAGGCAGATGTGTGGAACTGTCTTGCTTGTAGTTATAGATTCTCTCTGTTTATTGGGATAGGTGTTCTCCATCACCATCATCTTGTTAATTGTCCTGGGTGAGTCTGATGAACTGGAGAGTAGATATTACAACTCTGCTGTTATTCAGGGCTCAACTGGCATATGAACAGACTCAAGATTTAAGTATCTGGTACATAAATTTAATGAGAAAAGTGCTAATTATAAATTCAAATAAAAGGGACAGGAGAGCCATGTATAGGGAAATTTTAAATAAATCTAACCCTGTTACATTGGGGAACATATAGTAAGGCACACTGACAAGGTGAAAATTTCCTGAGATGGTCTACTCAACCTCTAATGCCGAGACGTCTCTAGAGCCTTCAGGAAAACCCCTGCTTGAGGCATTGTATACTGCATATTCATCTTTAAATGCTCTAAATTTTCATTTTTATTTTATTTTTATTTGGGTAATTGTGAATTAACAAAAGGATCATGCATATCATATAGGATTCCCGTACATTGCTCCAACACCAACACATTCCATTTTGGTGAAACATTTGTTATGAATTATAGTATTACTGCTATCTATAGTCCATATGCTATATTTGGTGCATTTTCCACAAAAATATCCTATTATTATCACCATGTATTAGCATTGTATATTATCCCTAGATCATGAGAGATTATTCTCATATTTGTACTGTTTAACACAGGCTATCACTTACCATGTGTTTTACTGTGTTATACAGTCCCTTGCCTTTTACAATCCATCCAAAGTGTACACTCAGTGGCTTTCAGTTTAATCAAAGAGTTGTGCTGTCATCAGCTCAGTCCATTTCAGAATGTCTTCATTACTCCAAAAGGAAAAGTCCCATACCCTTCCATTACTGACTCTTAGCATTGATATAATACTTTTTTCATTACTGTAAAAATATTACAATATTACTGGTAACTAGTGTCTATATGTTATATTAGTTATATTTTTCCATGTACCTTCATATTTTAACACCTTGTAATATAGGACCATTCTTGTATTTGTACTGTTAACCACAATCATCATCTACCCCAGAAATCACTATGTTATGTATTCCCTAGGTTATCCTTTAGCTTTCTTTCAATTGACATTAATCCCTCTACACTATCCCTTTCAGCTGCAATCACATTTATAAATCAGAAGTGTTGATTATTCTCAATATAATTTGTTACCATCAACTCTAGCAATTTTCCTACATTTGCTTTTGAATTACAAATGACTCTTGGAATAAAGTTTAACATGTGAGCTGGATTTTATTAATACACATACTCACAAGGGAATTTTTTGCTTCCTGCTCTGAGAAACTTAAACTACAAATTATGTTTCTAGGTTAGAAATATGACACCAACACATCCTGCTGGAAACATAATTCTAGTTATGTTTCTATGCTCACTTGTTGTCTAGTAAGCAGAAGAGGAGACTTTCAGTAATAACATATAAGGAAGTAGAAAGAGAGATTGGGAATCTTAAAATTCAGGTGAATGGAGCCTTTGGCAGAGGGAATGAATTTGTAACACTGAAACCTGTATTTTGTTTTATATTTGGCTTAACATATTAACATAAGCAGTATCCAACTTTCAGTATGCTGCCTTGTGCAGGCTTAAAAATATCTGAGTGTTTCTTTCTTTAGAAATAGAAACAGAAAATTATCAGGGAAAACCATGGGCAGCTTGTGTGAATTGAAGCCTGAAAGCAAAGAGTCCTGTTATATGGTATTGATGGTACCAAAGCAAATTTTGATAAGGTCCATTTCTAGATAGCACTAAACAAAAGCTTACCAACCATTCAGCTTCAAGGTATAGAGATCCTCAGCAGCTTTCACATTTAAAATAAAAAATAAAAAACATCTCATGACTAAAAAAGTTTAGAAGAAATTTAGATTTTAAATGAGAAAGATGATAATTTTAAATGATACCAATGTACTGAGACAATTAAGGGGACATTCGGACATTGTGAAACCTGTATATATGCTCAAATATACTCAAAGACATAAAGGATGATATTGCATCTGCGTATTGTTATCATAAAATAAATCAGAGATATAAGATAGTTAAACTGCTAAGTTAAGTTATATTTGTGTATATACATAATTTTAAGCATTAAAATATAATTTGGGATACTTTAGAGAGGTTTGAAGATCATTTCTCATAATATAGAATTAAAATATAAATATGTAAAAATTATGCAAGCTGACAACAGATGTTCCATAGAGCCAGCAGGAAGTGTGAGCACACAGGATAGAATCCAATCATAGAAAGGACTCGAGAAGTCACCTTCAGCAGGTTTCCCCCTGAAGGGAATGAGAGCTTGAATGGAAGCCTGAAGCAGCACTCTGTCTCCAGTCTTTCCAAGTGTGTTAATTTAAATGGCTTCTCCAGACTGAGGCAGGGCAAGGATTTTCAGAGTTGACTATGCACTGTGCATAAATATTTATGGAGTCCCAAAAGGCACTGGTGTGGAACAAGTGAAAAAGATGGGTGCATTTTTCTTCCCACCCCAATGAAACTCTGCTAGGTACACTTGCCATATACTGTAGAATTTTCTGTTAATTAAACTTCTTGGTATAAAAAATTATGCAAGCAATAAATTGTAATTCTAATATTGAGATAAAATTAAATTTGGTCAAATGATTAAATTGGATAAGGTTGCAACAGGCTGAACTCATCTTCCAGAACTGGCAAGAAATCAGGAAAACTTACTATGCCAAAAGGAAGCAGCAGGTTTAAAAGTGATTAGAGTGGAAAGCCAGTGAAATGGGGCTCAGTTGGGCACCAGCTGAGAAGTGCTGGGAGTGATTGTCATGAGAGCCTAGCTGGACACAGGGGAAGCAATGGGGCCACAGAGTAATCAGGTGGACAGTGAGGGGATCCCAGTTGAGCACATTGCAAGGGCCATGGAGTGAATGGCATGGGTTACTTGATTGGAATGCCCAGCTGGGCACCAGGGGAGTGTCACCAGTAAAGTAGTGAGGCATCAGCAGGATAGGGGGTACCAGCAAGGTAGGGTGAACCAGCAAGTTAGTGGGGCATCAGGACAATCCACAGAGGTGGTCAGTGTGGAGAGGGCTATCCTGATGCTGGTGGCCTTAGAGGGAGGCCTGGATTAATGTTTTTCTTTCTCTCTTCTTTCAGATAACTGGGGAGGAGTGTTTCTGTAAGGCAATAGGTGGGCACAGATGGTCAGAAAGGATGGGTTTAAGAAGACACCTGTGGCCTGAGAGAGAGGCCCATTTTATTTTTTCCCTTTCTCTACTCCTTTTCCTTTTTTTCTTTTTTCTTTCTTTTTCCTCTTCCATTTTTTTGTTCTTTTCCTCCTTTTCTCTGGATCCCTTTTTCTAATTTTCTTTTCTTCCTTTTTACTTTTTTTTAAATATATATTTATGTTCCTTTTATCCATTTTCCTCTTTTTTCTTCTTTCTTCTCTGTCTCTTTCTGTCTATTTTTACTTTTTATTTAACTTCCTTATTTCTTTATCTTTTCTTTTTTCAGTTAAATCAGGAATTCTAAAGATTTAGACTAGTTGGAAACAAGTTTCAAAGAATAGACTTACCACTAAGCCAAACAAAATAAAACCCTATGCCAGAGAGAGAAACTGACCAGCAGAGTAACCCCCCTCAAAATAAGCAGGTACCTAGACATCAACCAATGAGTCATATGGTTCTTATTATGACCCATAATAAGAGATAGAAAGCTATGGCCCAGTCAAAGGAACAATCTAATAAGTTGCAGAAGACATAAAATTTGGAACAACTAATAAAAAATATCCATACAAGTCTCATAAATGATCTCAAGGATATGAAGGAAGAGATGAAGGATATTAAGAAGACACTGGGTGAGCATAAAGATGAAATTGTAAACATGCATAGAAAAAGAACAGATCATATGGCAACAAAAAGCACAATAGAAGAAATTAAAAATATAAAAGAACTATAAAATAGCAGACTTGAACAGGCAGTGTGAAGACAAAACAGATAGAAATAAGTGTAAAAAATTGAGCAGGGTATCTGGGAATTGAAAATCAATGCAGAACACAAAAACATATACATTATGTGTGTCCCAGAGTGATAAGAGAAGGTAAAGGAGGCAGAAAGAGTCGTTCAAGTAATAATGGCTGTAATTCCCTAACTCTTATTAGGGACGTAGTTGCATATGTCCAGGACATGCAGTGTACACCAAATAGAATAAATACTAAAAGAACTACTCCAAGACACTTACTAATCAGATTTTCAAATGCAAAAGATATAGAGAGAATCCTAAAAGCAGCAAGAAAAAAGTGATCCATCACATACAATAGATGCTCAGTAAGATTAATTGATGATTTCTCCTCTGAAACCATGGAGGTAAGAGGACAGTGGATTGGCATATTTAAGGTAATGAAAGAGACAAACTGCTAGTCAAGAATTCTGTATCCAGAAAAATGTCCTTCAAATATGGGGAAGAGATTAGAATATTCACAGATAAATAGAAATTGAGAGATTTCACCAACAAGATTCCTTCCCTTTAAGAAATATTAAAGCGAATTTCTTCAGGTTGAAAGAAAAGACAGGAGAACAAGGTTTGGAGGAGAGTGTAGAAATAAATATTAGTAAGGGTAACTAAAAGGGAAAATAAAAGAAACAAAAATAAGGTATAACACAGAAAAAACCTAAAAGTAAAATCGTTGACATAAGTCCTGCCTTTACAGTAACAATATTTAATGTTACTGGATTAAATTCCCCAATTAAAAGATACAGATTGGCAGAATGCATAAAATAATATAATCACTGTGTATAACATTAGGGCACATATTACTTTGCATTTTATTCCGCAACTCTTCCAGTTTTTTCCCCTGACATTCATAGCAACATTCCATTCTTAAGCAGCTAAAAGGCAAGCCTTGGAAACTGGTTATGACCATGAGAGTGATCAGAAAATCTTCTATCAAACATGCTTAACTTTTTCTCCCACATATTTAAGAAAAGTTGTTCTTCTGAACTGCTTGACTACCCTCATATCAATAGATCTTTTAAACAGTTAATGTGAAAATGCAACTTCTGCCCTACTGATAAACACATCTGCACTAAGCATGGCATTCTGTAAAGGTCCCTATCTGCATGTAACATCTACTATAAAAGACCACTTCATTTTATGGAAAGTATGGTCAATTGAGCTTGGAACTATCATTTCTTCTCCTGCTGCCAAAGATAAAGTCCCTATTTAAGCCCCCTAATAAACACTTATTTGCTCATGAAAGCTGGACTTGTCCAAGTCTATTTTGTCTGATGTATTGCTCACAGGTCAGCAGGAAACTGTCCTTTTATACAGATTCTGGATATACTCATAAGAGATGTCTACAAGTGTTTCACCTTAGCCCTAAAGACAAACATAGAATGCAAGTGAAAGGGTGGAAAATGATTTTGATGTGAAAAGTAACCAAAAAAGAGCTGGGGTACATATCAGAAAAAATAGAATATAAATGTAATCTATTACAAGAGACAAAGAAGTTCACTATATATTAATAGAAGGAAAAATCTAATAACAAGAAAAAACAATCATAAATATCTATGCACCTTACTAGGGTGCCAAAAATACCTGTGGCAAACATTGGCAAACTGAGGGGAGAAAAGACCCATATCTATAATAACAGTGGGTCATAGAACAAACCTTGATGAATTTAGAAAGATTTAAATTTTACAAAATACTTGCTCTGACTACAATGGAAAGGAGCTGCAAGTCAATAACGAGTGGAGAACAGAAATATTCAAAAATATATGGATGTAAAACAAAACAATCTTAAACAATCTCTGAGTCAAAGGAGAAATTGGAAGAGAAAACAGTTAATATCTTGAGGTGAATGAAAATGAGAACACAACATATCTGAAGTTATGGGAAACAATAAATGCAGTTATGAGAGGGAAATTCATAGCCCTAAATGTCTACATTAGTAAAGAAGAAAGAGCTAAATCTAAAGACCTAAATATACCCCTAAAGAATTAGAAAATGAACAGCAAATTAATCCCAAAGCAAGCTGAAGGAAGGAAATAATAAAAATTACAGCAGAACTAAATGAGATTGAGAATAAAAACAGTATAAAAAATTGACAAAACCAAAAAGTCGGTTTCTGAGAAGAAGAATAAAATTCACAGGGTCTTAGTGAGACTAACGAAGAAAAAGTTGCAAAGATGCAATCAAATAAAATCAGAAATGAGAGAGGTTTCATCACCACTGACATCACAGAAATAAAAAGGATCGTAAGAGGATATAATGAACAACATATTATACAACTTACATGAAATGAATGCATTCCTAGAAACACGCAAACAATATATATTGAATAAAGAATAAACTGAAGACCTCAACAGACCACCCTCAAGTAATGAATTAGGTCATCAGAAACCTCCCAACAAAGAAAAGCCGAGGACCAGATGGTTTCACATGTGAATTATAAAAATCATTGCATAAAAGACTAATACCTATCTAGCTTAAACTCTTCCAAAAAATTGAATAAGCAGGGGCATTACCTATCTCATTCTATGAAGACAATAACACCTTAATAATAATGCCTGATAAAATATGCTACAAGAAAATAAAATTACAGACCAAGCTCTCAAACTTCTGTGCAAAATCCTCAACAAAATACTTGCAAATTGAATCCAGCAACGCAAACTAATTATAACCCATGACTAAGTGGATTTTATCTCATCTATGCAAGGGTGTTTCAACACAAGAAAATAAATAATGTAATACACAACATTAAAAAATTGAAGGAGAAAATTTATATGATTCTCTCTATCTATGCAGAAAAGGCATTTAACAAAATCCAACATCCTTTCATGATAACGACTTAGAAAAATAGGAATCGAAGGTGACATCTCCAACTCGATAAAGGGCATATATGAAAAACTCACAGCTAACACCATACTCAATGGTGAAAGACTTAAAGCTTCCCATCTAAGATCTATAACACAAAAAGTATCCCCACTGTCACCACAGTTATTCAAAGTCATGTTAGAAGTTCTTGCTTAGATAGGTATGAAAAAATAAAATGCATTGAAAGTGGAAAGTAAGAAATAAAATTTTCACTGTTTGCAGATGACATGACCCTATTCATAGAAATTCTGCAAAAACTACAACAAAGGTACTAGAGCTAATCAACAAGCTCAGATAAGGGGCAAGATAAAAGATAAATTAAAAAATCATTAGTGTTTGTATACAACAGTAATGAATAGTCTGATGAGGAAAAAAATTCCGTTGATGATATCAACTAAAAACCAAATATTTGCAAATACATTTAACTAACGAAGTAAAGGACTTGAAGAAAGAACACTACAAAACATTGCTCGAAGAAATGAAAGAAAGCCTAAATAAATGAAAGGACATTCCATGTTCATGATTCAGAAGACCAAACATTGTTAAAATGTCAGTTTTACCCAAATTGATTGACGGATTCAACCTAATCCCAATAAAAATTCCAACAGCCTTCTTTGCTTAAATGGAAAAGCTAATTATCAAATTTATATGGAAATATAGAGACCCCAAATAAGCAGGAACATCTTTCAAAGGAAGAATTAAGTAGAACTTTAAATACAGGACATAAATCATATTACAAAGCTAAAGTGGTCAAAAATGCTAACTATAGGACTACCATATGATCCAGCAATCCCACTACTTGGTATATACCCAGAATTGAAAGCAAAGACATGAACAGATATATGCATATGAATGTTCATAGCGGCATTATTCACTGTTGCCAAAAGTTGGAAATAACCCAAACGTCCATCAACAGATAAATGGATAACCAAACTCTGGTATGTACATACTATGGAATAATACTCAGCTGTAAGAAGGAATGCAGTATTAACAAATGAGATGATGTAGGTGAACCTTGAAGACATGTGTTAAGTGAAGCAAGCCAGGTACTGAAGGACAAATATAACATGACCTCACTCATATGAATTAAGCAAATTGAGCAAACTCACTGAGATAGAGTCTGGAATATAGGTTTACAAGAGACACAAAGTGAATACAGGGTTGTGAGCCAGTGCCTACATGGGAAAAACTCTATGATATGGTGGAAAGATATAGTGTAGTGGATGGGCATGAGAGTGCTGCAGTGATGCTATTAGGTTGAGCAGGGCTGTCCTGTGAAGGGGCTAGGGTGGGGAAGTTGCACTGTCCATGGTACTTTTGGGGAGGGTTGAGGAAAGGAACAGAAGAGCTCTGGGGATTTTTGGGTATATGGTTGAAAGTACAATGTTAGGAATGTTTCATTGCTTTATTTTTTACTTTTGCTAATACTGCAGGGGGGGGATACTGGTTTAGGATGTTGGATGTGGGGGAATGCGGGACAGGAAGTACCCAGGGCAGGCTTCTAAGGAGTATGTGAGTATTGATCATGTCATAGTGCATTTTACAGTGGGTGGAGACCCACATAATGAATGGGAAGGTGTTGGACTCCCATCCTGGGGATTCCTGCTATGTTCTCAAATAGAGGGGCAGGAGTATCTCAGGAGCAAAGGCAGTTCCTAATAGGGGAAGACAGGCCAGTATGTCAAGCCCTCAATGTTGTTGCAAGTAATTATGAATCTTGTTGTTCATGGAGTGACACTTGCTGGTTGCCTTGGGTCCTGAGGGGAGAGGGAGGGAGGAATAGAATAAAGGGAACATGGGGCATTTTGGGATTATTGAAATTGTTTATCATGATCTTGCAATGATGGATAGAAGTCATGTTAAATTTCATCAAAATTTATAAAAGTGTATGTTTTCCCAAAATGTAAACCTAATGTAAATCATTTACCATGGTTAGCAGGAATGCTTCAATATTTGTACATCAAATTTGTAACAAATGTATGACTCACATATAAAATGTTATTAATAGGGGAAAGGGGGAGCATCTTGAGTATATGGAAATCTTCTACATTCTATATATGACTTTTCTGTAGCCTAAAGCTTCTTTGACGATAAAATTTAAAAAAGACACAAGGGGAATAAATGGAAGAAAATGCCACTCTACATAAAAGACAACAGATCTTACAGTGATGAAAGATATAATTCAAAATTTTTTCTTAATTTTATTTGTTATTATTTCTTTTAGTATTTCATATTTAATTTTTAGTATTTTATTTATCATTTTTAAAACTAACATTATTATTTATTTTCTTATGAATTTTATTCAGTTATTTGGGTGGCTTCATTTTTGAAGAAATTTTGGATCACAGAAGGTTTAAAACTGTGGCAGAGGAGAATCATTGTTGTGGGGTGTCAGTGATGGGGGATACATGGGAGGAGTTTTACCTCAGGCATACTATAAGGCATATGAATGGGTTCAAGTGTTCATGGGGCATTGTCACATTGGGTGGGGATCCAAATATTAACCAAAAGAATATCCAATTCCCACCCGGGGGAGTTCTGTCACATTGTCTAATGGGACATCAAGAATCCCCCAAGTACAGGGCCAGTGATTAGTGAAGGAGAATGGACAATTGATTCGCCTTTGATATTGATGACTGTACTTATAAAACTTCCCTTTTGAAATTGAAACTTAGCCTAGAATTATATGTTGCCTAAGTCACCTCCTGAGAGCCTCCTTGTTGCTCAAATGTGGCCTCTCTCTAAGCCAATTTCAGCATATAGATTCATTACCTTCTCCCTGTATTGGGACATGACTCAAAGTGATAAGCCTCCCTGGAACTGAGAGATTATTACCAAGTGTTAACTAGCAATGCACCTAGAAAAAGACCTTGAACAAAAGGGGGAAAATGAGTTTTTATGGATAAGAAATTTCAAAATGAGCCAAGAGATCATCCCAGAGGTTATGCTTATGCACATCTCATCAGGTTCTCATTGACTGCCACAGTAAATATTGCCTCAGATAGTGGATTCCTGAGAGCTCAAGAGACATCCAGACACTATAGGCAGGGCAGACAGCTCAGGAGTTTGGCAACATGCCAGTAGGCCTTACTTTGGAATTTATGCTCCTCATTTTGACAGAGTTTGACTTAGTCATGGCTTTCCTACACATGGCTCTTCTGCCCCTTCTATCTGAACTTATAATTAGTACTAGACTTGATAGGTGTTATGTCCAAGAGACTTAAATCTTTGAGCTTTCCATGTGCCAGTCAGGCCCTGACTCTTAACAGTGTTGCAAAACCTAACCTTAAGATCAGTGGACTCACTTAGGACAACTAACAAGGACATGATGATGAACAACAGCCACTCCAAGGAACAGAAAGAGTCTACAAGTAGACTTACTGTTATTTTGCTAAAGAATTATTTTTATACTAGCAATGGAAGAACTCTTATCATTGATGTGGATGCAGTGCCTTCCAGAGGTTCTGAGGGAAGGGAGAGGGAAAAATAATTTTAATATGGGAGCATTTTCAGGACATCAGGATTGTCCAGAATGATGTTGCAATGACAGGTACAAGCCATTATATATCTTGTCCTAACTTAAAAATTGTGTGGAAGAGAGAGTAAACTATAATGTAAACCATAATCCACACAGTGAAAATGCTCCAATATTTGTTTTATCATATTGTAACAAATGTACCACACTCATTGTAACAAATTTACCACACTAATGAAGGACGTTGTTAATGTGGAAAAGTGTGAGAGGGATAGGAAATGGGGCATATGGGAATCCCCTACACTTTTATGTAATATTTATGTAATCTAAGTATCTCTAAATTTTTTTAAAGTATTTAAAAAACTGCATTGCATTGACGCAAGGATAAACATATTGGCCAATGGAAATAAATTGAGAATTCAGAAATAGAATGACACATCTACAGCCAACTGATATTTGAGAAGGCTACCAATTCAACCAAAAGGGTGCAGAATACTCTGTTAAACAAATGATGCCAGGAAAACTGCTTATCCAATTTCCAAAACAAAAAAAAAGGACCCCACCTCACAAATTATGCAAAAATTAACTCCAGATGAATCAAAAACAAAAATTTTAAATAAAGGGACATACAAGTAGAAGAAAATGTAGGGAAGCAACTTTGAAATATTGTGGCTCATAAAGGCTTCATAAAATTTACACCCAAAGCATGAGTAACAAAGCAAAAATCAACTTAATGTGAACTCCTCAAAAATAAAGACTTTTGTGCTTCAAAGGATTTTGTCATGAAATTTTAAAGGCAGCCTACTTACTTGGAGAAAGTATTTGGAAACTACGTATCCAATAAGGGTCCAGCATATTTCAAGGAATATTGCAACTCATCAATGAAAAGGCAAACAACCCAAATAAAAAACAGCAAAAGACATAAACAGACATTTTTCCAAAGAGGACATGCAAATGGCTAAAAAGCACATGAAAAGATGTTTAACATCGCTAGGCATTATGGCATTGCAAATCAAAATTATAATGAGATATCATTTCACAACTATTAGGCTAGCCACTATATAAAGAAAAAAACAAACAGGAAACTACAAATGTTGGTAAGGATGTGGAGAAATAGAAACATTCATTTGCAGCTGGTGGGAATGTAAAATGGTGTTTCTCAGGAAGTTAAGTATTGAGTTACCATATGAGCAATCTACCTACTAGATATATACCCAAGAGAACTGAGATCAGGAACATGAACAGATAAATGTACATCAATGTTCATAGTGTCTCTATTCACTATTGCCAAAGATGGAAGCAACCCAGATGTCCAACAGATGAATTGATAAACAAAATGTGGTATATACATATGATGGAATATTATTCAGTTTAAGAATGAGTGAAGTACTGACATATGCAGCAACATGGATGAAAATCAAGGACTTACATTAAGTGAAATAATTCAGACACAAAAGGACAAATATTGTATGATTTTACTAGTATTGATTAAATAAAATAAACAAACTTCTGGGGTAGAATATAGGATAGATTACCAGGGAATAGAATTAAAGTAAATAATGGAGAGTCAATGTTTAATCTCTACAGAGTTTATAATTCAGTTGATTATAATCACTTGGAAATGGACATAGGTGAGAGTAGTGCAACAGTGTGAGGGTAAATAAGAGTGCTTGAAGTAAACTTGTCAATATGCATGAAAGGTGGAAGCTTCAGGTTGTATATGTTGCTAGAAGGAAAGCCAGAGGGCAAAATGTGAGATTGCATAGCATAGTGAACCTTGTGGTGGCTGAGGATTGTGGTTAATAATATAAACATAAGAATACTCTTTCTAGGTCTATAACAAAGATACATCACTTGTATAGGGTGTTAATAGGAGTGTGATATATTGGGGAAACTGCACCTAAATTAAAATATATACTATAGTTAACAATAATAGTTTTACATCCTTGCCTTAATTGTAACAAAGGTACCATACCAATATTAAGTTAAAAGTGTGTGGGGGGTAATGTTGTGGGAATGTTGCATATTTTATTCTTCAAAAAATGTTATGCACCATAGAAACAAACAAATTTCCTTGTCCTTTACACTTTTTTACTATGAGCCTTCTCTAAAAATACAAATAAGGAACATTTCATTAGAAACAAGACAGGTATATAATTTATGTTCTACATGTCAATTAACATAACCCTGGTAAGAAAGTAAATATGGAATATGGTCAGGTGTCCTGATAGACAAGATATTTTGAACATCTTGAAAGTTATATAGCTAGATACTTCTATGGGATATAAAGGTATTCTGGATGCCCTAATTATGTTTTATTGATAGATAGAGGCCCACAGAGTAGATAACAAACTATTAAACTTACCTTCTGGGGAAGTCCTGCTACTTTCTTAAATAAATTGGCAAAAATTTCTGGATTATATAAGCCTTATCTAATTAAAATTAAATAGTCCAATAAGCTAAGTCCTTCATAAACCTTATTTCATATACTAATGAAATTAGTCCTAAGTATCATTAATGTCTAAGAGTTGCCTCCTTAAAACCTCCTTTTTACTGAAATATGGCCTCTTTCTAAGCCAAAATCTTCAAAGAAACTCACCACCTTCCTCCCGATGTGGGACATGACTCCCAGGAATGAGCATCCCTGGCACTTAGGGATTATTAACATGCATGAATAAGTATTGCTTTTGAAGAAATAACTTGATTAAAAGGGGGGACTCCTAAATAAAATAGAGTCTTATGGCTAAGAGATCTCAACGTGAGTCAGGAAGTCATTACAGAGGTTATGCTTATGCAGATCTCAACCAGACTTAACATACTGCCACAGTAAATAAAGCCTCAAAAAAAAAAAGGGCTCCTGAGGGCTCTAGGGACATCCAGACACCGTAGGCAAGACTCATTGTCTCATGAAATTAAGACCCCCTCAGTGGGACTTATCTAGGAATATATATAAATCTACTTCCCCAATAAAACATAGGTATACTTATTTATAAATTCCCTAATCACAACTCTCTTGTTACCTAAACCTATAATTTTCAATTAACTTGTTAAGTATAGTTCTCAGAGAAGGAAAAATTTTGGTGTGTTTATATGGTGGTTGAGGCCTGAATCTTAGCCAAAATGTGGAAACTCCAATGAACTGGTTGAGTGGGTCTGCCCTGGACATCCTACAAAATTAGGAGGATGGATCAACTCCACACCTAAGAACAAGAGTATCTTCAACTGCATGGAAGCAATTCCGTTTCCCTGCCCCATACGATACCTACATCCCTTTATAGTCTGAAACCATCAGAGCAGACATCGTGCCAAACCCCTCAAGATTGGGGAATGAACAGAAATGGGGATAAGGAGTGAAACCACTGACCAAAGCAGATGTATTGTTATTGTAGTTGTTAATTGAGTTACTTGTAACATGGATATAAATAATAAATTTTTAAATTAAAAAAAGTATCTCAGCTGTTTGGAGAACAATTTCAGAAGAAAATAACAAGCGGTGTGAGTGTAAACACTCATCTTCAGGAAATTCTACAAGTGATCTCCAAGAACCTGGAATGGAAGCAAAGCATGCAAGAACTGAAGGAACAGAAAAAAAGTGCTTGAACCCTCCAAAGCCAGAATGAAAGGGATTGTGGAGGATAAAGTGGGCCAGATAAAATCTGTCACTGAAAATGCTGACTGAAGGTCATAAGTTTGCTTGATCAATTTAGAGAAGTGCTTATGGGACACAACCACTTGAAATTAGACAGAAATATGGAATAAAAAAAATGGAGATCACCTAGACTATGAATTGGCATTTCATCTGAATAAACTCTTTAATATTGTGAACTTAAATGTTGCCTCTAAAACCCTGGAATGAGAAAAACAAGAAATATCCAAGAAAATATGTGAAGAAAATCAAATGACTTGAAAAATTTCAGGACACCTAAAAAGTCTTCAGAATGAGTAATCATCTTTTACCACCTGACAATTTGCTTCTAGAAAATGAGATTTAGAAGCTTCAGATGAAACTTCAAATACATTCTGAGGGCCATGAAAAACATACGCTGTGATTTGGGGGCAATTCAATACAGGATGAATCTTACTATTCAGAAATGGAGAAGAAACTTTGCAAAGTATATTGAAACATGAACTTCACATATCAGAAGCACAATCTCTACAAGAAGTTTTCTGAAGACCTGGACAAAGAGATGGAAAAAACAATTCCTTCTATAAACCAGATTCTATTCTATAAGAAGATAGTTGATAAAAAGGGTCTGGAAGCTCTGTTCCCTGAGAAAATGCCCAAAAAGTTGGAAAGGAAAGCAATTAAAATAGGGAGATAATGGTGAAAGTAGACTTGAAACCCCAGTTTTTCTCAGGTGTCCCTTTTGCCCCTGATGTTCCAACTGCAACCATCAGGTACATGAATGTTTGATTCAATCTTCAGAGCTGCTGACCAGTCATTATCCTCAAGTACAGCAAGACAACTGCTAGGATTTTTTTCCTTTAAAAGTAATTTTGATTGATCAAATTTTATTTAAATACTCTCACTTAATTGATAATAAAATTATGTTCTTACTTAACTTTGATATTACTATAATTTCTAGGATAGCATTTTATAAATATATATTTGTTATAGTGGTTCTGAATAATTGTATTTTATTTGAACTTGTAGAATTAGATACTGTTACAATTATATTTTAATTGAGAAAATAGTCTACCAACAGTTTTGTTAATGATAGTCTTGGTGTTGAAATATTCATGCATTTTTTTGTGGAAAACAGAAAGAATAACCCCCCGAAACTAAGCAAAAAAACACAAAAACAAATCACTGCTCAGAAATATAATACGCCTGCATCAAATGAGGTTTCATTTTAAAAAACACATCAGAAACATTATCACCATAAATATGGCAGAACATATCAGTACCACTTTTCCTTGTTTTGTTTTGAATACATCATAAAGTCTTTCTCCTATGGGAAAATTAAGATCTCTCAGCTGGCCCCTATAATGGTTCTGATACTTCCTTGAGCACCTACAGTAGAAGTTTCAGGGAGGCTGGCATTCTGTTTGAATTAATTTCCTCCTGAAGAGATGTGCTATGAAGAATATAAGACTGTTGTAGAAAAATGCCACTATGTGTATGCAGAGTTGATTGCTTGCTTGGAAAAAAAAAAGAACATTTCTATCAATAATGAGGGAATAAAAGAGGTGAAACATCTGTACAAAGGACTCTAGAAAAATGTTATACAAGTATTTTGTGCATAGAATTGGAAATACTTCAAATCATTGCTAGCATAAAACTTGAGATTCTCACTACTTGAGATTTTTGACTACTTCTCTATAGTTTGTGTTTTAGAAGGCCCTCAACTGGAAACCATCAAAAAAAATATCAAAGAGTATATCAAAAGTTTTCACACAGTGAAGTATAGATGTGATGATCTACTCAGTGCTATGAGAATTACTTAAATCTACCCATAAACTATTTTTTTTATTCTTAGGTATAAAGGATGTATCTTTATCAACATTATTGTAGTTAAATTTTTGTTTACCTTTAAGAATGAATTTGCTATTTTAAAATTTATAAGAAATAACTAGAAAAGTTATTCATTTAAAAACTTAAGTTTCTTGATTGGCACAGCCTACCACATAAAGGGTACATTAATTAAAACACATACTTAAAAATACCAGTATAGAACTAAAGAAATTCATAAAATAAAATATCAAATTGTAAAAGAGAATATTTAAAGGAAAGAGAAATAGTACACTATTTATCCAGTTGCTGAAGGTAGGCTGAAGTTAAATGAGTATTAGTTTCTTAATGTTGAAGATTCTTAGTAAAAAAGCAAACTTCTTAGTAAAAAAGCAAACTTCATAGGATTTAATTGAGGTATAACATGACTAATTAATGTAACCCACGTAATGCTGGTGCAACTTGGGAGAATCAGAAAAATGAAACCCTTTCCATAATGAGAGGATACATTTTTATATGCTTGTCTGTGTGTCAGGGGAGTGTATCTTATAGTATAAGCAATCTCTGGTATTCTGCCTGCAAAATCCAAATTGATTTATTGCTATATCTTACTTTGTAGATAAGGACAGATATCTAAAGAGATATCAACCCACTTAATATAGGTGTCATGTCACCAACAGAAAACTGACACAGCACTGGACAGAACAATCTTTTATCCACATAGAAAAGAGAGAAGGGTCTACTTCAAAAATGGACATTGGGCCCTATATACAGTCCATGTGGTTTAACTCAGATATTTTGGCTCCATTCTTCCAGTCCAAGAAACAATCCATCTTGAACAAACATGGCATTGCTTATAATGTTGCTCATCTATCCTGAAGGGTTGGTAATGTCAGGCATAATTAGAGTTACACAAGTGCCAAGTATTTTGAAACCTCTTGCCTCATTCATTTGGAGTCCCAAAAGAGGTAAATACCTGAAGGTCACATCACCTCCAGGTTGGAATTTGTGGGCACTTGTGTAATTCTACAGCAGTCCAGACCACTAACCACCCCCGGAAAATGTGCTCCAGTGGAAAAAAAGAAAAAGAGCAATTAAGTATACTGACACTGGAATTTCTCAGGTGTAGTCAAATAAGGTGATTACTTAGTACTCCACTCTCTCTAAGCTCAGCATTTTTCAACAAACGCTGCAGTTCTTTGTGTTCTCTTTGCTGGAGTGCTGTGTTTAATGTCCAATTAGTTTTTGTTAGGTGAGAGTACCAACTAGTAAGCTGTCTTTTTTGATGGCCATTGCATAGTTGTCTTCTGTTTAATTGCACACATTTGTTTGAGGGAGGGGGGGGTGATAGCAAGCATGAAAGGTCTCTTTTATGTTGTATATATGCCCATTCTTGGGTCTTGTTTTCTGAAAATGAGGTAACTTGATTTAATTTGATTTGATTTGATTTAGGATGAGTATTTGAATATATGGCACAGGTATTTCTCTGAGGCCTCAGTAGTGGCCTCAGCATTTGTATGGTGCATGGAATTTTCTTATATCTGGAGTATGAGTCTGCAGCATAAAGACAGCACTGGAACTCATGTCTAAGGGCAATGATTTTATGTGGTAGAGATGCCACACACATTTGGGCTATGGTGGTTATGCTCATGTGTCAACTTGTCCAATAATGGTGCTCAGGTGTTTGGTTAGGCAAGCACTGGCTTAATTGTACTGTGAGGACATTTCATGACCTAAATCATCAGTGAATTGATTTCATCTAGGGCTGATTCCATCTACAATCAACTGAGGAGATTCCCATCAGCAATGAGAAAATTCTTATCCAGTCAGCTGAAGGTCTTAAAAGGAGATGTGATTTCTAACATCAGGAGAGAGAATTCCTATCTCTATTTCAGCCAGCAAGCTTCTCCTAGGGAATTCTTTGAGCATCTTCATTAGAATTCCTGGCTTGAATTCTGCACTACTGAATTCAACTTGTACATGCCCACAGTCATGTGAAACAATTACATAAAGTCTTATGATATTTACAGATATCTCCTGTCAGTTCTGTTTCTATAGTGTACCCTGCATAATACATGGGAACTATGCTCCAGTTGATGTGTCCCAGCTCAAAATCTTGTATGATCTGGGCTTACTGGAAAGACTCACATGACTGTGTTGCATTGTTGGCTTTTACTTCTTTAGGGTGATTCATTTTGATTTGGCCCATTCTTGAATCTGATGTTGGTTTCCCTGTCCCATTCAATGGTGATCTGGCAGTAAATCATGACAACCTATTGGGAACATGCTTGGTCAGCAGAGGAATTTTTTTGGGGGGGTTCTGCTTTAAATGGGCCTTTGCCATGGACATAAACTTAGGTGACAAATAGATCTCATTTTCAGCTCATAAGCTTTTACTTTAATCCCTGACCCCATAGTGGGATCTGCCAATGACAACAACTTCTATTTGTCTTTGCCTGGTATGCTCCTCTGACTATTGGCCCAAGTGGTCCCTAGAAATTGTAAATGTTTAGCAAAACCCTGGACCTTCTCAGTGTTGATTGCCAAATCTGTAGTTATAATATTTATGAAGTTTTGTAGGGCTTGTTAAACCAGTTTTTTTTTGGAGAGTCTGGCAATGAGGATGTAATCCATGTAGTGGATGACAACTACCTTTAAGGACTTCTTCTAAGTCTAGCCTTACCCACTGGAGACAAGTTGGAAGAGAGTTAAGATATCTCTGTGGGAGCACAGTAAATGAATACTGGAGGATGTTCTACCTGAGAGTAAATTGCTCTTGTTCCTAACTCACAGAAGGATGGAGAAGGTATTAGCCAGGTCAATAACAGCATCCCCAATGTGGGCTCCCACCAACTCAGTGACAGCAATGATATCAGGTATTGCAGGGATGAAGGGTGACAATCACAATGTTCCTTAGGCCTTTTTATAGGCCACACAGGCCTGCTAATCTGCAACCGGGTTGTTCTCAATACTCCTGCCTGCAGTAAGTGGAAACTGACAAATTAATATCCTTTTTAACCTACCAGGTAGGTGGAACTGTTTTTGTTGAAATATCTGGCAGGGCTGTGGCAACTCTAGTGGTGAGTAGGAGTGGACATGTAACCCATCAAGTGATGGTGTTGATTTGTGATACAGACAGCCAAATTGTCAATACTTATGATGCACTCTATGGTGGGGAAAATGGTCACTCGTGTCCAAAATGGCCTAAATGATTCCACCCAGAAGTGCATGAGCACCTGCTTGTCATGGATCACCATGAACACCCTAGAGACATACAAGTTTGCACTTGTCCCTGAGGGGCAATGGGATTACTCTCACTTGGGCATCTGATGCTAAGAGCCCCATGAAAGTATGGATCCCCCATTTTTTCCCTTTCTCCCAAACAGGAGCATGGGGTTGCCAATCTCTAGCAGGTACCTAGGGATGTTGGCCCCACCCTTAATCATTTTTTGTAAAGGAGATTATATTGTGGTATAGGTGAGTGGGGTTATCATCCCTATCTAACAAATCATGATCACAGTTGGAATTGTCATCCCCGCCGTCCTGATCAGGGAGCAGGGAGGCCTTATTAGCTGTCATTCTCCAACTCCCACAACTTTGTTCAGGGAATCAGAAGGTGGTGATGCTGGATTTTAAATCTTTTCAGTCCTTTGAGCCTCTTCTTCCTTTAAGGTTCAAATTAGGGTCTTAACAACTTAGTGGGACTACCATTAACCCATCTGTGTTGGCTGAGTTCTTCCGTATACATTTCCTTAAATCCTGCTCTGTTTTTCTGTTGAATAAATAACCAAAGCCACATTGTCCAATCAGTGGGACATGTACACTCCTTTGTTTTTCTCTGGTTGCTTTTTGTTCCCGTTATGGTCCTTCAGGTGGAGCAGCTTCTCATTTCAGGACTGCAAGCACCAGTCCTTCCAAGGCTGCCTTGTTGGAGAAGATTGACACCTCCCTGTTATTTAAACCCCAGAGCTGGACAATATGATGGAGTTTTCTTAATACTCTTCACCATCATCCATGGGAACAGAAAAAAAAGACAGGGATTCTTTCAATTGGTGAGGATCTTTTTCATGAATATCTCCAATGCTGACCAGATAGGATCATCTCAGCCATATCCTGTCCCAGGGCAGGGCAATATAATCAAGTAAATATCATCTTTACCTTCAGTGGAGTTACAGGTGCATACATGGTATTACTTTTGCATAAATCTCTCACAGTTACAAATGCAATCCTCATACTTCCAGCAACACAGACTAAAAGTAGCCTTGGCTTATTCATATCTCTATCCTATCAGTTGTCTTTTCTGATGCTGGCAAAAAATATCTTGAGCAGAGGGTCAGAAGTCATTTTTTCTATATGGTAACCCTCAGTCCTAGAAACCTGAGACTGCAATGTCCTCACATTAAAGAGATGTGCCAACCTAACTGCATGAACTTCACCTGATCTTTGCCAGCATCTCTTTTTTTAACTTCCATATTTTAATCTCAGAAAATACCTCATTATAACAGTCTCAATTTTGGTAATGCCAAGGGTAGTTGGCAGCTGGTTCTTGCAAACAGCCCAAACATGGTGGATCATTTACATAGGGACCCTAGATATTCCCCATGTCATTTGCAAATCTTGAGACATCAATGTTTGTTGAGGTCAGACATTTGCACAGGCAGCCAGAAGCCAGTGTATATTATCCCACTCTTCTTAGAGCCCATTTCCATTATCTCCACCTATATCTACCACATTAATTATTCCCTGTTAATAGAAGCTGCTTTCATCCCACTAGACTCCACATAACCAGAGATAAGCCAACTCCTCAGTCAGCCAGTCACACTTTTGGGGGCTGACATGACCCTGTGATGGATAAACTGGCAACCCATTAATCCTTCACCATGGGATGGTGTGCTTTTTTGGGAATCCAGCCAACATGGTCAATCTGTCTGTCAGAAAAAGAGACACATAAAGAGATATAAGCCCACTCTAATATAGGTGTTGAGTCACCAACAGAATCACTTCTTACACAGCACTGGATTGAACAATAGCTTATTCACATAAAGAAGAGACACATCAAGTTCAGTTACTCTACTGGGCATTGGGTTCCCATAGCCAGTAGGTATAAATATATGGCCAAAGCAGAGAGACATTTTAAGTGCAACATCTTCTCTGTGTTTCTGTGTCTTAGTGGAGGAACCAGGTTCTCCCCACCAGGGAAAGTTGTATAATCAGGAAAGAGATCATAAAACATGCCCATGACAATAAGACTGCCTCCAGTGAATATTTACATATGCTTAAGGCAATAAGAGAAGGAATGTACTAATAGGTAGTTTTCTTATGTACAAAGGTGTTGTATCTTATACTACCAGGCCAAAAGGAGGCAATTGTGCATTCCATCTTAAGGCAATAGGCCATGCTAAGACTGTTGTTTATTACACACTCTTTTCTGTAATTATTTGTTCTTCATTGTGCAGAAGGTTTGAAGAAATGAGCATGGCATGTGCTTCCCTAGCCATACCATGTGTAGAGATAAAAAAAACATCCAACATACAAAAAATATTCCATGTTGAGGGCCAATTGTTTAGATTCCATTTTTCAAAATGGAAACAGTTTTTGCATGGATCCAGTGCCACATCCTTATTCTGTAGTTGTGCCTCAACACCATTTTATTACTTCCTACAGATATTTGTATAGTGATGAATACAAACATGCAATTTTAATTGAAAATTTTAATTCAAAAAACTTAATATTTTCTTCCAAGCTGACAGTATCAAGTCCCTTGAAATTGCCTCAAATGTATAGGTACCTATTAAAGGACTTATCCCTGGTCTTCTGCATGTGATAACATTGTTTTATTTTAGCTCAAAACCATCTGAAATATTATCCAAAGCATTAAAAAATGTGAAAAATTTTCAGGGTGAATTCAGTATGAATTTGAGAAATCTAGGATACAGAATTTCATAGCTCACTACCACAAATGCAAACAGAAACCTCAAAAGGGTATGTATTGCCCAAAATATATATTAGCAGGAATAGATTTAATTTTAAGATGATAATATCAAATATAAATTATACTTAATTCAAAATTTTCAGAGTTAATAAAACCAAACTATTCTTGGGAGCTCAAAATATCTATGGAAACTTCTTCCTAGAGCCATGTTAATCTCCTTGTTCTGCAAGCTATAGATGAGGGGGTTTATGAATGGTGGTACCATGTTGTAGAACATAGCTGTAATAAGATTACTAAGAGATGCTTCATTTGCAGTGGGACCTAAGACAGCAGTCAATGAAGAAAACACAAACAAAATGAGAATTGCCAGCTTTGGGGTACAGGTGGATAAGGCTTTTTTATGGGATTCCATAGAATTCATCTTAAGTACCATTGAAAATATGTCAATATAGGATTTAAATAAAAGAACAGAACATAGTAAGACAATACAAGCACTTATGGGCAAAGCTATAGACTCAGAAAACTGAACATCTGAAGAGGAGATCCTTAAAATTTGAGACACATCACAAAATTGTTGATGGGTCACATTGGACTCTGTGAAGGGAAGCCAGAACATGGCAATTGTGTGGATAGCAGAATAGACCAAACCACTTGCCCATGAGCCACCAGCTGCCTTTGTGCACAGCCATGGGGTAGTGGGGAGCCCATAGTGCAGAGGGTGGCAAATGGTAACATAGCAATCATAGGACATCACAACAAGGAAGGCCAGTTCTGCTGATCCAAAGGGGATAAACAGGAAAATCTGAGAGGCACATGATAGGAGAGAAATCAATTTATTGCCTGTCAGAGAATTCACCACAATTTGGGGAAGATTAACTGAAATGCAACAAAGATCTATAAGAGATAAATTGGCAATAAAGAAATACATTGGAGAGTGTAAATGTGGGTTGGTTACAATGGCAATGACAGTTAAAAGATTCCAAATCAGGACATCTGGATAAATCACTAAGAACATCAGAACTTGCAGTACTTGGAGCTTCCAGGAAGTTGAGATATCCATGAGGAGGAATTCTGTGAAAATAGTGAGATTGCCCATGTCTTCTAATATGTTGCAGTCTCCCAAAAGTCAAAGTATAATATAATAAAATATGCTAAAAATTAAAAGGAGACAGTCCACCTTATTTGCAAATAAAATGCCACCATTGTTATCAATGTATAGTTTTTCAAAAGGAATTCAGTATAAACCAAATGGAAAAAACACACTTTGGAATCAATGAATGCACATATTTCTCTTTCCATTTTCTTTCCTGTAACAATATATCAATTTTAACATTCTCAGGATCTGAGAATCTAAATTAATTAAATGATTTAAAATAAATCAAGACCTAAACTGAGCATGGACATATGCACTGATTATTTTCTCATTTTCTTCATTAGTGGATGGTCATCCAGATGTGATGTGTAAGAGCCTCTGCATTGCCCATTTGTAGAGTCTACAGCTATTTCTGAGACTGCTTTTCTACCATCAGACTGGTATGTTTACTGACATATCATGCTCTTTGGTCAGCTGATTTAAATACTGTTCTTATTTAGAAAAAAGTAATCTTTTGTTCTGAGATTCTTTGGGGAATGATTAATCTAAAGGAGTCCAGATAAAGTATGCCTCACTACTTTTTCATTTCAGTTGTAATATTAGACCTCCCTGTGAATGCTTTCTTTCCTCCTTTATCTCAAAGTCCATAAATGATTTTATTTAATTCAATAATAATCAATTTCATTTTACTGCTATATTATGAACCAGAATTCCTTTACTGTCTGTTTAGTTCAACTTCTCACCTGCACACTGTATCTTAGACATGCATCCCACCTGACATCTGTCCTCTTCAAAGCATCCTTCCTTCTTCAGGCATAAATTGCAATATTTGTGGAAGAACTAATTTCTGTCCAGATCTCTTGCCTAAATGCTTTTTTTAAGATTTTGCTGGATTCTCCTTACTCAAAATAACTAGTGTAACACAAATATTTTGCTTGTCCTTGTCTTTCATATCATAAATAAACACATTGCATCTGAATTATACTTTCAGTTCTAAAACTAAATATCTTGAGGGGTATCATTTCAGAATTACTTAATTTTCATTTGTGGAAAACATAAAATAGAAGGATAATAACTATAAGAATATTAGAATTTGCAATATTATTAATATTTTATTATATAATCCATGTTAATGAAAATTGTATAATATTTTACTATACTTTTGTGGACAATAATCATCATAATAATTGACATTCTGACACAATTCACTTCATTGAATATACTCATATGAATTTCTAGTACATTTGCAAAATATTTTATGCAAGTTTATTTAATAATCTTTTAGTTATGCATGTTACTTTTATCTACGTCTTTTTCATCAATAGTAAAAGTCCCATAGGCAGAGAACTTTATTAAATGGCAAAGACAATACTTGGTGTTTAAGTTGGTACTGTTGATGAAAGGGCAGGTTATTGGACACATTCAAACTTCCAGATGAATTTTTAAATTTCCTTTATTAAAATCATACATTGTAATTGCTCTTTTGAAGTCTCATTCCTACTCTCCATCTTTACAGATTGCCTTTTTCTCCTTGTTCTGTACAAATTCTCGTTTCCCTTCTACTACAGAGTGCATTGTGAAGGCAAAATTCATAGTCTTGGGTATAAGAGGAAAATAGAGATGTCAAGTTTTTTTCCCAAATATTAACTCAGGAATATGTATAAATTATTTACTTCAAAATTTCAAAATGTGGGAAAAAAGAAAATGAGAGAGATAATTATTCTTCATTAATTGTTAAACACATGATATGTGATAGTGAATTCAAAATCTACATAGAGCATACCTAGTTCCTAAGATCCAGCAAATAAATGTAAGAAATTGTTCATGTAAAAACCTCACTGGCTATCTCAAGTGAACGTGTTTTTGCTTAGTTAGATTGATTTCTATGAAACAAAATGTTAACTCACTGTTGCCTCTGATTACCTGATCTAACCTTTACAATTTAGTTCAAGTAATATTTCTTTACTAGTGTTTGTGCTAGTTTAATTTCTTGCTAATTTTTGTAACATTATATTCTCTATATTCTGAGCCCAGCCCAGGTATCACATACACATAATCAGGTGCCAGTTTTAAAACCAATCACCTATATTAAAGCAGAAATATCATATGCTTAACATCTTGAGACATATCAAATCTATTTCAGCGAATCTTTTGATAGCCATTTTAGAGAAAAAACATGAATTTAAACATACAGTTTATATCTGATAAATAATAAATCACATTTTTCTTTTGTAACATGAATATTTCTTTTGCACGATTATAGAGATTTTACAAACTCTATGATCTTGCCATGTTTTTCTAGGAATAAAATACATTGAGTCATTTCTCAGGGAGTTTTACATTTATTCTTAATCTTATGATCAATTCTGCTTCTAGATTCTTGTATACATGTTTATTCCTTATAAAGCACATATATGGGTCATCCTTCTCAGGAGACCTGGAGGCATGATGATTTCACAATCCAGTGAGATCAATTTTCCATTCACTCCTGGTTTGTAAGGATATAGTAGCTATACATTTGAGATTTAGTTAAATCTTGAGTTAAATTTGCAATAGTGCTTAATATCAATAAAATGAGTTCAGATTTTTTTGTTAAAAAAGATTTTAAAAAGTTTCATCGGTCACTGTTGATTCAATATATTTTAATGTTCTCATATTATAATTATTTATATAATAATATATAAATAAAATTTTGCAAAACCCAATAAAATATATTTTCTAATTGTTTAGAATAACATTTTGTTATGAGAGAAAGTCATATATTTATAATTTATTTTAATCAAATAATTAACAGCAACCAAGACAAAAAATTTTACAGTACCTACTAAATTAAAGAAAAATGGGTTACATTTTAGAATGGGTTTTAAAAAGAAAAGAAGTAAAAGTGACTGTGGAACAGTGTGGTACTATTATCAAAGGTATTTCAAAGGAAATCTCTACATAGTATATACAATAATGAAAGTTACTCCTCAAATTTTGTTACTTTGCCCAAAGGCAATACTGAAAGAAGCAGCCCATTTGTCATTTTCTGAAAATTCTATTTTAAAAATGTCAATCAGAAGCGTATCAGAATGTGAGAGAGTTTGAGAATCTCCCAGGAAAGACTTGGCAATGAAGTCTCTAAAATAGTAGTTTCCAATTATGCCCAAAGTTTGTCAACACAGTTACATCAGTTGGGAACCTTTGGTGAGTAGATGAAAGATGTTAAATCTATAAAAACAGAATTCCCCTTGACTAAGTATAGGACATTTTTGTCTTCACCACAATCAGGAACTTTCAAAATATACTTAGAATATGCATGATGGAAACAGCCTTTGATAGGGCCTCCGAGTTGTTTCACAGGTGAGAGACCCATGCTGTACTTGTTTTAACAACAGCCCCAGTGGAGCTGTCCACAGCTGCAGAAGCACACTCATCTTTTTGTTGTCAGGAGTACAGAGGGCTGTGCAAGCTGCATTACCGTCACTGTGCTCCATGATTCAGCAGTGGTGCAGCCCCTTGCATGTGTGCACTTGGGGCTCTAGGTACTTCCTGCCTCCAAGATTAAAGAGCTTGGGAAGAGAGAAAGAAAGCAGCAAAGGGTAACATCTGACCCATCTCACCCAACAGGTGCTGACCAAAGCAGGAGTGTCTCTGTGGCCTGACCTCAATTTGAGGGTGTCACTTTTCCCTTTCTTGTAAGTCTTAGCTCTACCTAAACCCAGGTGGGCCTATCCTGGGCCACGCTAGGAGTCATTTTCAGAAAAGATCTGCTCTTCTTTATTCTACACACCCTCTGCCCCATGCTCACACAAATGGGTGGTCCTGCAGGGATCTGCAAGGTGATGGTGCCTCCTGTGACTGACATGGGTGGTGTCTGTCTTCACCTTCCTATGAGCCATAGGATGGATCAGTATGACCTCCCGTCTTTTTACCTGAAAATTTTTACCACACCGTGAGGTCTCTCTGTCTTTAAAGGTACTAATGGCTCTAAAGATTGGAATTCAATGGGTAATGGTAGAGAAAAATGCATTTGTAAGCCTTTTATATACCAGTGTACAGATAACTCTGATCTCCAATCCTCTCTGATTTTGGGTGTGAGCCACCACCACCTCTAAGACCCTTGCTCAAACCTGTCTATGGATGGGTCCTTTTGGGAATTTGCAATTTTTTTTAAATGGCACACATTACTGAATGTATTATTACTATTGATGAATTGTCTATGTGCACCTCTTTTAGTCTTTACCCCCAAGCTCTTGCAGGAATTACTGGAATTCGGGACTTTTTTTGGACATATGATAGACTGAACCTCATTAATTCATCGGCTCAGCTAATAGTTTGACAATCTTGTTCACATAACTGGAAAGCCCATAAAGCAAGCTCCCCTGAGGGTATGAGCCATTGTGATAAATTCAGGTTTGCTCCTAATAGCTTTATTTTACACATGTGGATGCTCACTAGAAAGACCCTATCATTGATGATGGGGAACATAAGGAACAAAGAGACCTTGTTTCTCAGGTAAATGCAGACTTACAAGTCCTCCACCCCAGATCAAATAGATGTACAACCCATTTACCCTTGGATCCACAAGAGGACAGTTCATGAGACTTAAGACACCATTCTAAAGTTGTGTATATATGTACTGCCATTTTCATCAGAAGATTCTGGATGAGAATGAAAAAGCTTCCACCTGCCAGACTCTGGCCAAAGGCAAAAATATTGACCAACAACACACTCCTGAGCCAAGAGGCTGGGAATTTCTGAGTAGGAGGATCATATCCTTCCTTTCATCCAATCCAGAATATTTCACAGAACCCTCACTGCAGTTGACAATTTCTGCAAATTGTCGTTATATGTGTGCTGCTGATCAAGGCCACATTATCCAGGCCCTACAAGATGACTTTTGTGTCCTTTTTTGCTTTTCTCAATATATTGCATCTGATAATGGCTCTGCACTTATGACCCAAGGTGCACATTAGTGTCCTTATCACATGACATCCAATGGATTCTCCATGCTCCAAGTCATGATTGTTACTGCACATTTTCATATACAAAGATAGGCTAAAGCTGCTGATAAATAGGGAAAAGCTAACCCCAGTTCTGGATTACAATCTTCAGTGAGCAAAATCTGGTCTTCTTGCAGCAATTTCCTGCAAGGGCACTTCTCATCTACACATATGTTCGATCAGAAGTTTGTCCGTCTCTTTTAATTGTACAGCTTTCTGTACAGCATTGACAACTAGGTCCATGGGGGTACTTCAAGGAAATTCCATCCTCTATAACAGCTCTTGCAAGACTCAAATGTGGGAGATTAAGAAAAATATTAAATTGAAATGTGTAAGAAGTTATTAAAATGTATGGTAAAATAATTTTAACAATTCAAGATTTGTTCTGAGGTCGTCTTAAATTTGATATTTCATTCTCATTCAGCTATATAATATGACTCCCTATAAAAATATTGTGTTTATTTTGCATCCATCTGTACCACACAAAACTGTTAGAAATTCAATGCTTCAGGCAATTCTAAACCAAGGAATACATTAAATTTGTGGGACTGGCCTTAGAACCACAAGATAGAAGGTCTCACAGTGGGAGGTCATATTAATATCTTGTTAATTTAAATTAATTTATATCCTTCTTGGTTTCACCTAACATTGAAACCTCTTTGTTTCAATGCATGTGTCATCTGAGATTTTACTTATTTGTATACTGTGGCTATAAGGACAGCTTTATTCCATTTTGATTAGAGAAAGTGTTTTATATAATTTCAGTCTTTTTAATTTTGTTGAGACTTATCTTGTGACACAACATTTAGTCTATCATGGAGAAGGATCCATGAGCACTTGTAAAGAATGTATGTCCTGCTTTTTGGGGGTATAATGCACTATAGATGTCTTTTAGGTCTAGGAAATTTATTATATAATTCAAGCTTTCTGCTTATTTATTCTCCATCCAGATTGAGAGCATCCAATACTGATACTGGTGTATTGAAGACTCCAACTAATATTGTAAAGACATTCATTTTTCCCTTCAGCTTTGCCAGTATTTGCCTCATGTATCTTGGACCATTCAGGTTAGGTGCACACATATTTAGTATAATTATTACTTCTAGATGAATTGCCATTTTTATTAATATATAATGAATATCTTCATCTTTTATAACAGTTTTGCATTTAAAATGTATTTTGTCCAATATTAATATTGTTACTCAAACTCTTTTTTGGTTACTCTTTGCATGGAAAATCTTTTTCTAACCTTTCAGTTTTTACCTGGTGGTGTCCTTTCATCTGAAGGGAGTCTCTTGAAGACAACATACAGGTGACTCATATATTTTTATCCATTCTATCAGTTTACATCTTTTCATTGTAGAGTTCAAGCATTTACAATCAATGTTATTACAGTAAACATATTATTACATCAACAATTTCATTCTTTGACTTTCTGTTCTCACATCATACTGTCTGTCTTTTTACAGTTTAATTTACCCTCCCTAATAACTTTTATTTCTATATTGTTCTCTAAGTCTCTTGTCCTTGGTTTTTCATTTCAGGCTGCAGCACTCCCTTTAGCATCTCTTGTAATTCTGGTCTTTTGGTAACAAATTCTATCAGAGTTTTTTTTTTTTTTTTTTTGCCCGTGAAGACTTTGTGTTCACCCTCATTTTTGAAGGACATCTATATCAGATACAGAATTCTTGGCTGGCAGTTTTTCTCTTTGAGAACCTAAAATAGATCATAGCAATTGCTTCTCACCTCCAATATTTCTGATGATAGATCTTCATTTAATCTTTTCTAGGTTACCTTGTATGTGATGCTTTACTTTTCTCTTGCTGCTTTCAGAATCCTCTTTTTATCTCTGATATTTGTCATTCTGATAAGTAGGTGTGTTGTTGTAGGTCTATTCATATTTATTCTGTTTGGTTGCCTTTTCCTTGTTGAATATTGATATTTATAGCTTTCATAAGGGTTGGGAAATTTTGGTCATTATTTCCTCAAATAGTCTTTCTACCCCTTTTACATTCTCTTCTTCTGGGACACCAATAATATGTATGTTTTGTGTGTTTTGCATTGTCATTCAAGTCCCTGTGTCCCTCTTCCATTTTTCCCATTCTTTTCTCTTTCTATTCTCCTGTCTTTTCCAGTTCAGATGTTCTGTCCTTGAAATCACTAATTCTGTTTTCAAGCAAGTCTAATGTGCTCTTATATGCATCTGATGCATTTTAAATCTCATCCACATGTCTTTTCTTTGTAGGCTTCTAAATTTTCTTTATGCCCACCCAGTCACTGCTTAATATCCTTTTATTCTTTAGCCATATTTTTTTTCAATTCTTTGAATTGATTTAAGAGAGTTGTTCAATTATCATTGAATAATTATCTTAAATCTGTATCTGTTCATGATATTTGCTTTGATCATTTGGCCAGGCCATCTCTTTCTGTTTGTTAGCATGGCTTGTAAATTTTTATTGATGTCTGGGCATCTAAATATGTTGGTGACTTTCTACTGATGGCTAATTTCTCTCACTTGCTTATTTTTTTTTTACTGCTCTTCTTTGATATTTGATTCAAATTCTTTAAAATTGTCCAGCTTAAGTTTTCAATATCTTGCCAGAGACTCACTAATGGGATACAGAATTTCTCCCAGTAGTTAGGGTAGAGAATGAACCAAAAGCAATTTTTGTCCATACAATTTCCATACCCACCAGCAGATGGAAATTATTGGTGCACCTTTCCACCAAGATATTTTAATCCCCATTTTCCTATATTTTGGTCTGGACAGAGCCAATATTCAATACAGTCTCTGCTGGTAAATTTCCTGAAGAAAAGCCTTCTGACATCCTCTCCCTCTTCCCTTGTAGCAGTTGGCAGGTTCAAAGATAATCTATTCCAAACTAAATTTAAAAAATAAAGAAAGAAAGAAAGAAAGAAACCAAAAAAGATTATCTATTCCCCTCTCAGTAAGCTCTAATCAGCCAGGGGTTTTACCCAAGCTTCATATCTTGTAGGTGGGAAAGGAGAGCCATTCCCAGCCTCTGCTGGGGTTTAGTATCTCATGTTTTTCATTTCAGGTTCTTCATCTCTCTGTCACTCACCCTCCTGGGAGTTGTGTAGCACAGTCCTGGTGTGCTGACACCCAAAGCAGCTCCTTCAGACAACTTTTGGCTCTTTCTCCATTGTTTTTGTGAGAGAGTTGAACTCTGCCTTCCTAATCTGATGCCATATTACTGTTTTGTTTTGTTTTAAATGGCCATTCTATGAGGTGTGACATGACATCTCATTGTAATTTTGATTTACATTTCCTTAATAGCTAGTAATATTGAACGTTTTTAAAGTGCTTTTTCACCATTTACATTCATTCATTGGAGAAATGTCTATTTGAAAAATTTGTCCACCTTTAAATTGGATTGCTGGCTCTTTTATTGTTGAGCTTGTGATCTTTTTATATAACTTGTAAATCAAACATTTATTGGATATGTGGTTTCCAAATTCTTTCTTTCACTGTGTAGGTTAGCTTTTCACTTTATTGACAAAGTTGTTTGGATCACAAAAGTGTCTTAAATTTGAGAAAGTCCCATTTATCCTTTATTTCTTTTGTTGTTCATGCTTTTTTTTTAAGGTTTAAGAGACCACTGCCTACCACCATGTTTTGAAGATCTTTCCCAACATTTTCTTCTAGGTGTTTTATGGTTCTTGATTTTATATTTAGGTATTTGATACATTTTGATTTAATTTTTGTATAAGGTATGAGGTAGGGATCTTCTTTCTTTCACTTTGAGGAATGAAAGAACGGGATATGGATATCCAATTCTCCCAGCACCATTTGACTAGACTCTCCTGCCCCAGCTAGGTGGGTTTGACAGTCTTATCAAACAACACTCGACCATAGACATGAAGGTTTGTTTATAGTATCTAATAACAGCGATGCTTCAAGTCTATTTCATCTGATATAGGTATAGCTACTCAAGCTTTTTGTGATTAATGCATGCATAAAATATCTTTTCCTAGACTTCCACTTTCAATCCATTTGCCTCCTTGGGACTAAGGTGAATTTCCTGAAGACAGCATATAGAAAGCTTATAATTCTTTATCCATTCTGCCAGTCTGTGTCTTTTGACTTGGGAGTTTAATTCATTAACATTCAATGTTATTATTCTACAGGCACTTTTATTTCAACCATTTTGACCTTTAGGTTTTGTCTGGAATATCTTGTTTTCATTACTATTTTTACACTTTGAGTTACTTTTACTCATATAATACTCATTTCCAACATCCTTCCCTTTTGGATGTTAGGAAGGGCTCCAAAAACTTATCTGATGACTTCCTATGGCTAAGCTTTCCTGGCTTTTCCTGAAAATGCACCCCTTCAGCAAAGTATGACCTGTAGCCCTGAGGAAGCACTGTGTATTTAAATCTCTCCTTCCTCTGCTGATGTCTGGAAAGGATTGGAACAATGGCTGCTGTTGTCTTTGTCTAGGGCAGGATTGAAACAATAGCACCTCAGAGCTGTGACCCAGGAAAACAAGTTCACTAATCAAAAGCTGTGATCAGTAATTGGCCATGCCCACCCCTATTCTTGTGTAAGAGGATTTTTAAGTCCCTGTCTGTCACCAGCAAGAGGCAGGGGTTGGATCCCACAGCAGCCAGCCATGAGTATAGGGGAGTGGATGCTAGTAGCCACTGCATGGAGAGACCAATTTAAGGTTCTTTAGTGTAATTTATCTGACTCTTTGGCCTGCTCTTCCTTCAAGGTAGTATGGTGTTTTTCTGGCCTCTGATATTTCAAAATCATTATTTTAGACAGTTCCTGGCTGTTTAACAATGATTTTGTGGTAGGACTGTGTGCTGGAGCTCCCTACCTTCCATCTTCCCCAGAAGTCTGTCTCAAAAATATTTTAACTCACATTCTTTGCCAATTAAATTGGATTTTAATATAATATCACCAAATACAGAACATAGTAAATAAGCATAACAGTGCTACATTTTTTATTTTCAGGGAATCATATACTTTAGAAGCAGAATTAGTTCAGGTAAATGTAAATATCTGTTGATAATATTTAATCAGTTATTCTGCTACGGTGGAATCACAGAAGAACACCAGGTCCCTTTAGTCAAAGACATGGAAGCATATCACTTGAATTATTCATTTTCTGTGAGAATAAGAATTTGGATAAAGATAATATGATAATTTACCCAAGTACTTCAAAGTTCTCCCTATTGTAAAATAATAAAAATTCTGAATCAATTTAAAGAACTAAAATTTCTGCCAAGAATTGCCATTCTTTTGCAACCTTTACTTGATATGATACATAAATCTAAAGACAATATTGGAAATTCTTCTTCAACCTAGACTCTGGAGGTCAGTCCTAGGAAAAGGAGTAAAAAAAGGCTTATGGAGCTACCACAGTTTATTCTATTGTAGTTTACCTTGTGGACTTGTTCTTGTACATAACTATCTATTAAATATTTCCAAATATGGGGTTGCCCAACAATTTTTGTCCATTAGGAATTCAGACTTTTTTGCTACTCAGATTTTGACAAAAATATTCTGTGAGGTTTTTCAGCACAATTACTATACAAAAGTTAAATAGATTTCCCAAAATGAGACTTGTGATAAATAAAACTCTTCTTAGATCTTTATCAAAACTTCATTAGTAATATATTTTTAAGCTTTCAGGATTTATTTTAATAAAGAATAAAAGGGGGAAAAGGTAAAGAGAAATGAGTTCACATGGTTAAGAGACTTCAAAGAGAGTCGGGAGGTCATCCCAGAGGTAATACTTATGCATACCTCAGTAGGATCTCATAGAACACCTAAGTGGATATCACCCCACACTGAGGGACCCCTAAGGGCTCTGGTGACACCCAGGTCCTATACAAGTGGGGATAGCCCCAGAGAATG
>JAQZBX010015071.1:0-37916 GCA_029593785.1 Cabassous unicinctus
TACAGAGAAGGTGGACCCCATTCCTCAAGGATTAGGGCATTTAAGGTCACCACCCCATAGGTCTGGGTATGCCTGTCCCCCGTGGATTAGGGAAGAACAGGTCATCAACTCATTGCACTGAGAGGGTTGAGCCTGTATGCAAAGGTTAGGGAGGATGTTGTCTTCACTTCACTATACTAGGGGGGTTAAGACTCTAACCTAAACATGGGTAAAGTGTAGCCATCTCCCCAACGCTCTTGGAGGGTTAGGTCTGGAGCTTGGTCACCACCCAGATACTTGATGAGGGTGGAACCAAGAAAATGGCCATTGGGCAAGCCTGTGGAAAGGGTGGGTCCTCATGAGGCCCCAAGGAGAAAAAAACATTGTCTTAAGAATGACTCTCAGACTTTGACATCTAATGAAGTATGTCCTGCAGGTTTACTGAACAGTAGAGGACCCATGACTCATGTTTCCCTCCCAATTTCTCCTTATTGTAATGAAAATGTTTATCCTTTGTCTGTCCATTTGTGTATTGAAACAGATAAATGGTTTCATAAGTTTCAGAGGTCTACAGCCAGACAAGACTTTGCCACGCATTATAGTTTTACTATTACATTGGTTATTACTTCACATCCCCTAATTATTTTACAGATCTGAAGTTTAAGGCTCAAGAGGTAGAGACTTGTCCAAGATCACATGATGAATTATAGTAGAGTTGCGTCTCACTTAAAACTTACAACTCATAAAGACAAATGTTGCTTAGTCAAAATTGCCCTTGACAATTCCTTAAATTGTCCTTTAAGCAGAATATATGTGTTTTCTATACTGTAATTCTTATACTCACTGAAATTTGAGAACTACAGAGATATATTGTGGAAATAAAAAAAGGAAAATCTACATGCAGATTGTTGACTATTCAAGCCATGTGCCTTTAAGATAACCATTAAATCCGGGAAATGAGAATGGAGAGAGACTTTTTAATGGTTCTTGCTTGCTGTTGGGATTTTCCATTTGGTTTCCACATTGAGCCTCTATAACCTTACTATATTTTAGTTGATTTCATCATTGCTCTGAAGATAAGAGGGTTAGGTTTTAAAACACAGAAGTTAGTTAAATTCATTTGTAATACAATTCCACTCCAAAGGTATATGGGTAAAAACACAAGGCTCTTCATTCCCTCTTCAGCACTGTTTCCTATATAATCCACCTTCAACTTTTTAGGCAACAAGCTCTGAATTTTAAAAACTAAAAAAAAGGATTGCTAACAATGGTTTCAGTCATGATCTACTTTTTCTCCTTCCATTCTCCTTACTTCCTGTTTCTCCTTTGTGTCCCTAAGTGACTAAGCTTGCTGGATAATGGAGGAATTACTAAATGGAAAGGTTTTTGAGTTACATTCAGTCATTTTGATTAGCATTTTTGGTTGTTGTTTTTTTCTTATAAACATATGGTAAAGCAGGATATAACGTTCCAATGATTGTGATTTCAAATCTAAAGTACTATTTTTTCATTCCTGAAACCTAAAACAAACATCTGGTGGTTAATGCTCTGAGAAAAATGTATCTTAGTGTATTAGCTCTGTCTGTGATTCAAGATCATGGGCAATAGGAACATGTAGATGAGATAAAGCCCCAAAAGCTTCAGTTGGTCCATTAGATAAAAAAAAGAATAGGCTTCTGGGTTTCCTCTAAAGGAAGGAAAGGGATAGAGACAATGTAATAATCTTAAATCCTTTCTGCTTCACCTTGCTCTTAGATATAAGCTGCATCCAGTATATCCAGGAGTGCCGAGGTACACTAAAGAGGAGTCTCAATGAGGCTTAGAAAAAAGATTTGAATGCTTCCTTTTCTCCATCCCACATATACTCAGAATCATTCCAGTTTCTGAATGCTCCCGGGCTTATGTTACCATACAGTGTGTTGGAACATTTGGAACACAATTTGAAATACAGATGTACTATCTGCTTTGCAACAATATTCATTTTAGGAAAAAATATTTTGATTTTTCATAGGGTAGAAATCCTATTAACCAAATATTCTATAATATCTTCCCCTTGAGATGAAAAATGAAATCTTAGGAAGAAAAGTGATAAAGTTATTATTTATATGTGATATCAAGTTGCATGAAATATAAATTTAAATATGAATCACTTACATGAGGTATCATTTATAAGTGAATATATATAAAATAATCCTTAGCTCTATTTTTTAGCCTATCTTAATAGAACTCAACAGCGGTTTTGCAAAGGAGTAGCCCAGCTGGGCAGCCTAGCGATTCATTTTCCACAAATTGTTTGCCAGAACAGTCAAAAAAGATCCAGAGTCAGGAATCTCAGATGAGACTGCTGCTCTTGCATCTGTTCTGAGGTCACATCTAGAGACTTGGTTTTTTATTCTCTGGAAATATGTCTTCCATGTTTTAAACAAACCTGAGTCTGACTTAGTGGCTTCAGTATGCAGAGTCACAAGACAAGCACTTTACCCACAAACATAGAATGAAATGAAGGACACTGGTCCACTGTCCATGGGAACATTAGCAGGGGTGCACAAAAGTTGTCTTGCTCCCGCATTAATATATTCCACACCGATTTATTCAGAACACTTAATCCACAATCAGGTGGGTCATTTGCAGTGTTCTGATTTCTTAATTTTTTTAATGCCTTGGGTTAGGGTTACCAGATTTAGCAAATAAAAATAGAGGATGCCCAGTTAAATTTGGTTTTCACATAAATTTGAATTTTGTTTTTTATGTTTTTTTAGTATGAGTATGTGCCACGCAATATTTGGGACATACTTGTATCAACACTAATGAAGGATGTTTATGTGGGAGGGTGTGGGAGGTGTGGGAGGTGGGGCGAATGGAAATCCCTATGTTTTTTGTATAACATTTATCCAATCTAAGTATCTTTTTAAAAAATTAAATAAAATAAAATGTATTCCTTCATGGGACATACTTATACTAAACAATCTTGTTGTTTATCTGAAATTCATATTTTCTACAGGTCCTATATTTTATCTGGGAACCCAACTTTGGGTTCATAAATGAATCCTCCCCCTCACAACTCCCTGCCTCACTCACTTCCTTTTTAAGCTACTGTCACCAACTTTGTAAATTAAATTCCCTGGTCTTATTTTGCCTCTGTCTTTACCCTCTGCCCCAAAGAGTGAAAAACCCATGCTTCAGGCTTCCCTACATAGTTCTGTGAATATATGGTTATGGGTACTCTATGTTAACGGCCATCTTTTTCCTTTAAGCTGAAATATTTACAATTTCATATCAACATCCCATAATACTACTGAGATACCATTAGTAGAGACTGGGTACCTAATAATGTAGGAAGGAATCGCTACCCCCCCCCTGGGCTGAGTTTGCTCACCTGTCAGATGAAGGGATTGGATTGGACGTGTTTTCCCCAAGGTTGGTTCTAACTTGTCCATGCTAACAATCTTTGAAATTAGGATTCCACTAATGCTCTCATTTGCTTTGGAAAACATAATTGTATTTATTTTGGATGAATCTTCTTTTTTTTCCAAGTAAGTAGTGTTTAGATTACTAAATAAGCAGAGTTTAAATTACCCGATTAATGGTTTCACCCTTAAAGATGTTTAACCTAAATTCCTCAAGCGCCAAAGAACTCACCCTTTATTTCTTTCGAACCCTGGGAGCCCAAATACCACACCTTGTTTACCAGTGGGTGATCAGATGATGTGATCATTAAGATGCTAATAATGATAAAACAACCCCATTGTTTTAATCCAGCTCTGTGATTGGTTCAGACTGTTGAAAATAATTTGCTGGGATCCCAGGCATCTCTGTAGTTTGAGTAGTCTGGAGCTGCTCCTTGTTCTCTTCTGCCATCTAGTGGATGAAGGGCTGCTCATGTCAGCTCAACTTTCTGTTCAAATCTTCAAAAATTTCAAAGATTGTAAATCAAATGGATGAATTGTTTCATTCTTGTCATTACAATAAAAATGGATTTATAGAACATTTCAATAGACAAAATATAATAAGTGTTAATAAAAATTAAGTATAACACAATGGCAGACTTTAAGACCTGAACAGTATAGATTAAATTCATGCAATTTAATCTTTACTATGTGCAAATGTTAACTTGAACACTAAAAAATGAAAATATAGACTAGCCTAAAACGTTCCAAAGAAATATTATTTATTTTGGGTGCCCTTATTTAAGGTTAAAGGATTTTTTTTGTTCATTTAAAATAAATGTAACCATAGCAGATGAAAAGAAAAGAAGGGGGAAGGGAAAAAAATTCTGATAAACATTAAATTAATAGAGAATGTGTCGGTTCTGCATTCATCACTTGTCTTCAATTAAATTAGAGCTTATCATTATTATTATTTATATAAATGCTACAATATGTAAATAATAATAGTGAATGTTGAACAATATTTAGTTTTAATGTCCTGTAATATAGATCTTTCTTCTAATGGCATAGTATTAGGTGTAATTGAGTCAATCTAAAATGAAAATAAATTTCTCTAATCCTAATGAATGAGATAAAAGATTTCTGAAGTGTGACTTATTTCCAAAAAAAAAAAGCTGTTTGCACTGATTAACTATTATAGGGAAAATATTCCTGACATTTTAACATTTTTTCTGGTTTTCTTTTGATTTTACTCTAAAATGTGAAAGCTATTATATAGTGTTTATGTCTTTCTAACAAAAGACATTTAATTGGAATACCACTTCATTTTATAATGCATGTGAATCAACTAAGAAACCTCCAATTTGTTTTCCAGGGTGGGAAAATCCCCATAAGGTGGACAGCCCCAGAAGCTATTGCCTACAGAAAATTCTCCTCAGCAAGTGATGCATGGAGCTATGGCATTGTCATGTGGGAGGTCATGTCTTATGGAGAGAGACCTTATTGGGAAATGTCTAACCAAGATGTAAGTGCTACTGATAATTAAACTACCATTTTGTGAATTTAAATGCATTAGCATCAAGGGGGAAATATGCCCTCTGCCCTCACTCAGATTAGCCCTTATATTTGCCTGAGATTTGTTCAGGGCTTGTGGGTGAGTTTGAGAAGCCTGAATAATCTTTCACTCTGAATTGCATTTGGTATCCTAAGGGCCAGCTGACAGGCTGAGCCACACACTTGGGTACCTGATCCACATCTTAGATCTGAGATATTCACAGGAGTTATTCTAATGCAGCATATAAGCTGATGCAATAGTCTTAACCTACAAGTAAAATTAAAAAAAGAGTAATGTTTATCTTTCATATATTCCTAAAGTCAATTTAATGCACTACTGTGAAAAGCAAATTAATTTAGACTAGGTATCCTTAGGAAAAGAATAGTGAATGCTTCTAGGTAATGTATTACAATATATGTCATATAGTATGGTTCTTTTGAAATTCAAGACCCTTGACGCAATCTATTTTGTTTCTATTTCATCTATTAAAATTACCTTGGTGATAGATATTATAAAACAAGACAGTTAACACACATTTAATCTCTATGACATATCCAACGTGATAGACAATAGTCAGAAAATGCAAGTGCCCGGACCATCCAAGTAAGTGTGCTGTCAGAGCTGAAAATACCTTTTAATTCCCCACTTCCTCATTACAGAATTCAGACTTTGTCTACTCACTTGACTTGCTCAAAGCCTTTAATGGTTTCTCAGACAATGACAAAGGGAAATCACCTCTGAGGTGATTCTGAATGTTCATAGGTGAAAACAAAGACAATCTAACTATCTAAAATCTCAGAATACAACTGTTATCATATGTATTTCCTATTTTCCAGTTAATTACTTGAGCACTCCCCACTGCACCTTTTACACCACCCCAACCTCAAATTGTCTAAGTATCTCAAGGACTTAGTCACAAAGAAAATTTGTCCTTTTCTAATATCAGTCGTGCAAAAGAGTGGATTTAAGTTAGTTCACCATGTCTATTGCTTCTCCTTGCCACATAATGTTTCTTTCAAAGCCGAGTCTGTCTCAACCCTGTGGGCACTTACTGACTCTGTGATAAATGCCAGGTCCAGAAATGTACATGGCAGCAGGTTTGAGGTCATACACTCTGCTCAGTCATTGTCTTCCAAAGCATAACTTCAAAACACAAAGCAAGAGTCCTGCAGAGACCATTTGTTTTAAGTACAAAGTGTTCTGTAACGTGCAACCTCCACTCCACCTCCCCAATGCTTAGACATTTTTAAACAAAGGTCGCTTGTCTAAACTCTACTATTCATCGGGCATTTTTATTTTAAGGACCTCATTGCTCTTCTCTGCCATTGGGCCTTGTTTGAGGCCCAGTGATGACCACCCTCCAGCTCTTCCTCAAATTGAATCTCAGAAACAGGAATTTGTACTTTCACTCCCACAAGGAACTCATCTCAAATAATATCTCAAGTAATAGAAGCTCTGCATTCAGACACCAGAGTTCCTGTTCTATTCTAAACTCAAGATAAAAGTAGCCCATTTGCCCTACTTTGGCACAACTAAAATAGGCTAAACAAGCAAATCTCCAGACTAAAAAGCTCTCCTCCTGATGAGAAGCAGTCTTCACTGCACAGAAGAGGCTGCACGTCAAGTACCCTCTCTAATTAGTACCACATTTAGTCCTTGTCTTTACCAGTTCCCTGACAGAACTAAAATAAAAAATCACCTAACTCAGAGAGCTCCAAACTTTATTGATGATACACTTTTATCAGTAAAAAAAAAAAATAGTAGCACACCCAGAGCCAGTATATGCATATTTGTTTAAACATTATATACAAGTATTACTGTACTAATGTATTCATTGAAAAATATTTATTGGGTACCTACTCTAGTCCAGACACTAGGAACAGCAGTTCCAGCAGTGAACAAATGTTACTCCTAGAAAGAACCATAAAGATTATCTAGTCCAACCCCTTTTTTTTATAAAGCAAAGGATGAAACAAAAAAATAAAAAGAGAAGTTCCATTATTTTTTCCTGCCCTCTAGATTATTGTCTTATTACCTGGGGTACATGCACCACCAATTTAACAACCATGGCTATGGTGATGTGGGCTAAAATTCAATCATGAAATTTTCATGACCAATAAATACAATGAAAGGACTGGGTTAGAAGTCTATGGTCCCTTCCAGCAGTAACATGTTATACTTTTATAATGTCTGAAAAAAGAGTTATCACACTTTTCTCAGGAAAGGAAAGATTCAAATTGCTTTTTCCTAAAATTTGGGACATTCCTGACTGTGGAGGTACACAAAATTAGATAGAAATTTCACAGAGCAGAACAGATACAAGTAAAGATGCTAGACCACAAGACAGATTTTTAGTAGAGCAGCCACCAGAGGATAAAAGCCAAATCTGTAGTTTCCACCATAGACTATCGGGTAAATTGTTCTAAATTGCTCTTTAGCATAGTCCAAACTTTGTTGTCATCCCCTCCCTTCCTGGATCTTGCCCAACAATTTACCCAGCCATTCTAGACATATATATTGATGATCTGTGTCCAAGCTGACCATTTAGAGAGCCATTTTGTCTACCAAACCTCATTTGGCCACAGACACTGTATCTGGGACCAGGAGAAATTGCTGCAGCCAGGACTAGGCTCCCAACATTAAACTCATTCTCATTCACTTGCCTATAGCACAAGGCTGAATTCTCCTACCCAAAGACTTGTTCTTTTCCGAGGCCCAGGTAGGGTTGAAGCCTGTATATTTTCATGGTCGTTGTGTGGGTTACTAAAGAATATTCAAGCAAGAATCTGAAAACAGGTTAAAAAAAAAAAAAAAAAGGCCAAACCTTGAAGTCCTCAGATCAATATAAGGCCACAGGAAAGTAGTAAGAGCTAAAGCCTTTTATGTATCTTGTGAATATATTTTGGTGCTGCAGTAAAGAGAGTTGAAATTCTGTTTAGCTTAACATATTGGAAGTTAGCATATCTGTGACAAATCCTGTAACCAGAGTTTCTTTTGGGAAGCAGAAATAGCTTAATCAAAAATTTCCCAGCTGCTCTCTCCAAATACTGGCTATTCCCTATTTGTCTTGCATTTTTCATTTGTTTGGTCAAAGTACAGTCTTGTGGTCGAATTTTTGCAACCAAGATGCATTTTAAATAAGGAAAATAATGTTTTAGACAATAAAAATTCAACTATATTCTGTTGGGATAGTTTATATTTCTACTACATTTTGGTGAGTTTAACAAAGTTTTTGGGCACAAATCAAATGGAATATTAACCTGTGCTACCATTTTAAATAAATTTAGGAGATTTCAAATAGTTTTTACACAATAGTCTCTCCATTCTGTAGACTGTAGCTTATTTTAGTGTAATGAACAATTCCGAGTTTGAAAAATCTGTATTAGTGAATAATATAATGCTTCCCACAGATAAGTAATATTGTATATTAGGGAAAGGAAAAGAGAAAAAAAAAAGTGCACAAAATTAGTCCATAAAAGATCTAACAAAAATAACAGCAGGTGCCCTCTGCTTAGCCTTTCAGCTGTAACTTATTAAACATGTGACAGTCACTGGATGAGGTATGCATGTGGGGTGAGGGTGAAGGTTTAGAAAACCCAGTCCTCCTCTCAAAGAATCCACTGTCTAGGGGAGAAGATGAAAGTCTGGTATTTTGTAAGTCTTATCCCCCCAACTAGAATGTGAAATCCTCAAGGGTAGATGCTATGCCTTCTATCTTTATTTAATAGAAACAATATGGTCTGGACACAACATAGTTATTTTTAAAATACATGCCAGAAAAAGCATGCCAACTCTGTTAGTCAGAGTTCTTTTAGTTATAAATGACAGAAACCCAACCTGGCTAACATAAGTAAAATTAAAGGCATTTATTCATGAAACTAAGACAGTAGTTTAGCATGGCTGGATCCAGGGCATCATGCAGGATTTTCAGTGCCTCCCTAGATCCATTGACCTCATTCTCTCCTATTGCAAATGGAATGGCTTCTTCTTTACACTCCAGGTTCAACATTCCAGCTTAGCAATCCCAGCAGAAAGAATATTTTCTCTGTCAAAATTCATATACCACCCCAGAGAAGACTCCAGTTAACTCCATTGGAGTCTTGCCCAACCCTGTACCAAAACTATGCCTGAGAAATGGAGGCTATGATAGTCCAGGCTACGTTTATTTGTCTGTCCATCCACAGATGATAATCACAGGGAGTGAGGCAGGAATTCCCCAGAGGAAAGCAGTTGTATTGCAAGAAGATGTATTCTGTTTTTCTTTTTTTTTTTTGAAGTACATCATTTTAAAGATGAACTTTGTTTGTTACAATATAAAATGGCACCAAAAGATTAACAATGTACATCACTGTATGCTAATGAGGAAACAGGTGTATTGGAAAGACCATGAGGGCTTTAGAGCCGGTTTTCTCAACCTCAGCACTATTGACATTTTCGGCTAAACAATTCTCTGTTGTGTCGGGAGGTGGGCTTGTGCCTTGTACATAGGGCATTTAGAAGAATCTCTGGCCTCTACCCACTAGATACCAATAGCAGCCTCATCCGTTGTAACAACCAAAAATGTCCTCAGGCATCACCTAGTGGGGTTAGGGAACAAAATTGCCCCTGGTTAAGAAGCTCTACTTTAGAGCTAGAAAGATCTGAATTCAAATCCCAGCTCCCACATTGGCCATGCATTCTTAGGAAAGTATTTTAATCTTTCTGAGATACTGTATAAAATGCCAAATTACAGAATTTGAAAGAATTAGAGAAATGGACATAATTAGATATAATGATACATAGATGTTTTTTAATTAAAGGTTGTATTTTAACTTGCATTTACTGAGCTTATTATGAGCCACATATTTTAGATTATTAGCTCATTTAATCTTTAGAATATTTCCCTGAGGCATATACTATTATTACTCCCACTTACAGATAAGAAAACCGAGGCTTAGAAAGTTTAAGTAACTTACCCAAGGTTACACAGTTAGTTAATGATGGAAATGAAGTTCAAGGCCAATCCTATTAAATGTACCATGTTGTTATAATATTTCTTAAAAATATTTTAAGGCAGTAGCTTAAAATCAAATTCTAATGATCGACCTACTTAGCCTATTACCAGAAACATTTCACAGGCACTTTGAAGGTGCACAGCTCCTTGCTGTTTTCTAGCATATGAAGTGTTTCTTTTTATTTTCTAAGGTATTCAGGGTAGTGTCTAGGGTTATTTTAACTAAGTTCAAATAATTGTTATTTCCTACGTAATGGGAGTACATTATGATGGTAGGAGCTATACAAGCTCCAAAGATGACATGAAGGGCACTGCAGCTCTTCCTTCCAACACTTATAGCATGCAATGTGCTTAACAGAAGATGGAAGCAAAACATGAACAGCAGGCAACATTAAATAACCAAATCCCCACAGAGCTAATATGTAGGGAAGAAACTAGCACCACTTAAATGAGAGAGCCTAAGCCGGAGCTAATGATCTGAATGCAAGACCGGAGCCTTGGGTTTTGTTTTGTTCACTGGCATGATGCTGTTTAAAAAAAAAAAAAAAATTCTCCTTGAAGCAGTTTGATACCCAAATGCGTCCTGGGTATGGCATCATTTAGGCATATGCTACTAAGCTAGTTCAGTTTCTCAAAAAGAGAACTACTATCAAGAGCGTCTTATTTGAGGTTTACTAGGAAACATAATGCTGCCTCAGTGTTTTGTTTTGTTTTTCCCTTACTTTGCAAAAGCTTTATATCATAATGAGCTTTCTTTTAGATTGCTTTTTGAAGATTACCTGAAGGAAAAAAAAACTGGAATTTATCTTCAGGGTTTTCTTTCCATAGGTATGTGGTCGAAAACAACCTTTTGACCTTATCTGAACTAATTCCTTTTTTCAAAATTTAGGAAGGAAGAAAATAACCTTTTACAATATTTCTTGCTTGTCCTCATAATTCTATAACCTTTCTCAATTATGGGTCAGAACTTCAGCGGAGAATGGTAGCTGTGGAGAATCCACTTACCCAGAAATGCAGAATGATTTTATGACTCACAGAGTCCAGTCATTTCCAATTTTTGTCTCTGATTAGATTTTCCAAACTCTACTTTATTATATAATGGTCCTTGTGTAATGATCTGTGTAAGATACAGTAAATTGCTAAAGGCCCATTCCCATTATTTCAACCTTCAATATTATAGAGAGAATTTTTGCATTTATTTGAATATGTGTTCTACCAAAGCAATTTTCAAAATGGCCTTCTTCCTCTCAGGTTTTTAGTAATTCCTATTACTGTCACATAGGTAATAACAACATTTTAGTTAAATACATGTTGATTATACTAACATGATGTATGTCTGCTACAGAGACAAGAGTAATAGGAAATATTATAAGATGCAGTCAATCACTATCATAAATAATTCAAATAAAGTTCCAAGTGAGTAACCAATAACCCATATTCTAGTACCACAAAAATATTTTTGACTACATGACCACAAAACTAGAAAATGTATAACTGCAGCAACATTTTCAAGTAAATATTAATTATACCTTCAATTTTCTGTTTATTCATTTTTGTTCCCTTTGTAGCATTAACAAAGAGGGTATTTTAAAATTCCCCTTTCCTTTGTACTCATAAACTCTTTTTCCATTGCTCTTAGATATTTTTAGTGAGTCTAGGGAATGTATTATTTAGTTTCCTCATATCTTTATAAAATCAAAATGATGCACCAGTGAAGAAATGTTTGGGTTTTATTTTTCCTTCGCAGAAGGCTTGGGAAGTGGCTCTGAGTTTTAAGAACATTAGTTTCTTAGAGAAAAATGGTTTTTAAAAAGTAGATTTGGAATGTGTTTTTTTCATATTTCCAAAAAGCTTAAATTGTTTTAGGGAGACTGGCATAGTAAGGAATGTCATGGTTCCCAAAATATTTCTAATCTTAGTTTCCCTGGATATATTCTAGCTCTATCTGTATGTCTTGCTCCCTGAAGAGACCCATCCGAATGTTTGGAGCTATCTGGAAAAGAGTCCTTTCCATGGATGCCAAATTCCCTATTAAATTTATAGAACCTCCAGATCTAGAGATGTCATCAAAGATGCTGCAAATTAAGCAGCCTTCATTTTCAGTGACTATAGAAGCAGAGCTTTTTGAGCTGAAAAGGACCTTTACAAACACTGAATGTGATCCCCTTTTCTCTATTGATGAGGATACAGGAACTTTTCCAAAGACAGAACTTGTTAGTGATAGCTTGGGACTGCAATGCAGTTCATGGGACTTGTTGACTATGCGCTTTCCATTTCTTGTAAACTGAAACCTAGGTACAAAAAAAATACTGGTTATCTCCGTCTCAAGAATTGTAACTTTCAACTGTTTGGGATAAAGATCTTCCAAATGATAAAAAATGTCAACAACCATTTTCCCTAGAAGAGTCCTACACTTCATGTTGTTTCCAGTATTGTCCATTCATTCACCAATCTACAAGTTTATGATCCACTAAGACCAGGCATTCCCCATTTTATACATGTCCATGACATTCTATTGTGACTTCCAAAAAATGAGGCTTGAGAACTATCTTACATGTAGGATTTTAAGAAAGTCTTTATCTTAAAGTTAGGAAGGAAAGCTTAGGTCTCCATGCCCTAATGATTTACAAATAACAAATTAGTCTCTGAAAAAGTACTTTCTGTCTATATCTTATTATTTACCATCCTATTGCTGTTTTTCTTAAGGTATACTGAATTTCCTTTGAATTTTGAAGCTTTTCACTGAATCATATATTCTATATATTGAAATACATTGAATGAATAAGTGAGTATTTTTCACTCTTATACTATAAATATTGGCACCCTGCACAGCCCAAACAATCCTTATTCAATGGAGTTGTTAAAGGATATCTCAGCGTCTTTGTACTGACTGTCTAATCTTTGTTTGCCTTGTTTAATAAAAGGTACACATTACCTGCTTTGATTTAAAAACCATCAACACAATTGGAAAATGCATCAATTTCAGAACAGTCTGCTACGTGTCCCAGCTGAACCTCATGCTGATTCTAGGCTGTTAAAAAATTGCAGTGTCAATGACAAGGAACCATTAAGGTCTATTTAGAATAACCAACCAGGTTTTAGATAATAATTTCTGACAGACTCTAGTCCCTTATATCCCTGTATGGAAATGATTGTTGCAGTCATTTTCATATTTTTTCACTTTATTTTAATTTTCTTCTTACATTTTTAAAGGGTATCACCTTGTATAACTCTTCTCCCAAAGGATGACAGCCTATGATTATCATAAAATCAAACTGTTACAAAATCCTCTCTAGTTAATTATCACCCCTTCATATCCTAAAACAAACCTCAATTAGTCTTTTAGACAAAGCACCCCATATGCTGCTGCCTGCTTGTCGTTCCTTAATTAAGGAATCAGAAAATACCCATAAAGTAAACCATCTCACAAAAGCAATGTTTATGAATATAAAGGTTTATATAGATTTTCTCCAGTTGCCCCTAAAATACAGCTTTAATAGATCACGTATTTGACTATTAGAGCTCCATTCGTTGACTTAAAAAGTCATCATGTTAGGTGCTAGGAATGTAGAGAAAAAAAAAAAGTTACCACTTTCGTAAAACCAGTCAAGGAAGGGGAGAGAGGCAGCCAGAGGTGAAGACTGAGAACCAGGAAAGAACTTGGGGAGCTTGTATGCCATTTCATGGAAAGCCACTGCAGAATTTGGATGTGGAAGGAACATGATCAGAGTTCCACTTCGGTAGAATTTCTTTGGACGCCATGTGGGAAATGATCGGAGGAGGGAAAAGGAGACAGGGAGACCAGTTAGAAGGCTGTTGCATTAATCAAGGTGAGAAATAATTCATTTGGAGAGGGAATAAAAAAATAGAACACATTACAAAATATATGAATGTGGAAGGATCAGCATGACTTAACTTAAATTTGAGCAAACAAAATGACTCCCTGTCTGACTTGAGTCACTGGGAGAACAGCAAAGTACAGATATCCCAAAGGAGGAGCAGGTTTAGTTTTTCACAAAATAAGTGTAAGGCAAGTATATGACAACTTTATGAAGTGATATGTCTTATAGGTGGTGGTTATAGAAATCTGGGACTCTGGAGAGAAATCTGAGCTAGTGCTGTCATACAGAAGTCATAATGGGAAGAGGATGTAGCTCAAGCAATTGAGTTCCCACCTACCACATGGGAGGTCCTGGGTTCGGTTCCTGGTGCCTCCTAAAGAAGATAAGCAAGACAGCAAGCTGACACAACAAGATGATGCCACAAGAGACACAAGGAGGAAAACATAATGAGAGATATAATAAAGCAGGGAGTGGAGGTGGCTCAAGCGATTAGGCGCCTTCCTTCTATGTGGGTCCCAGATTCAGTTCCCGGTGCCTCCTAAAAGGTAGACGAGCACTCAATGAACAGATACAGCAGTACAAATAACGAGGGGGTGAGGAGAAAGAAATGAATAAAAATAAATCTCAAAAAAAAAAGTCATAACAATGCATGTGATGGTTAAAGCATGAAGTGTATGAGATCACACAAAAGAGGGCTCAAGTTCTAATTCTGGAGAAATGAGTCAGGGGTGTCGTTCAAGACTAAGGACAGATTTTCTCTACCATTGTCATGATTCAGAGGCTACCATGATAATATTAGTCTATTCTCCAGGGAGTTATTAGCTATGTGATATTGATCCAATTAATCAGTTTGAACTTCAGTTCTCTCACCTATAATATTCTCCGCCATACCCACATAATAGGGAATTTTGAGACTTAAGTAAGGTAAGCTATGTTAAAAAAAAAAACACCTAGCCCAGAAGTTGGCATGTTACTTGAATCTGAAACCAGAAAGCTCATAGAAAGTTAACTAAGCATCATTCATGCCCAAACCTGCTTCTCCTCCTGTGTTCTCTAGCTTTACTAATTGACCAAGCCAAAAACCTGGAAAAAAACCTGGAAGTCATTCCTGTGTTCTTCCTCTGCTAACACATCCAGTCTAACCCCAGACATGTAGATTCCTTTCAAATCATTTCACTTTTTTTCAAACACGACTGCAATTTCACTAAGTCCACCCTGATCTCTCACCTTCTTGACCTCCTTGCCCCTCTCCAATGCCCTCTCCACACTACAGTTTTTCTAAAAGGCAAATCTAATGTTATTTTCTTGCTAAAACCCTTTTCTCCTTTGCATAAAGACAAAGCTTTTAGCATGCAAAATCCTTCATGATCTCAAGAAACATGATAATTTTTACTTAACCTCCCAGCCTCAACTCTCCAGATTCCTCTCTTTGAAGACTCTGTTTTGGCCACAGGATTCTACTTTCATTCTTTGATCAGGTCACTCCTCTCTTCCACCCACCCACTTGACGCTGTTAGCACCTATCAATCCTTTAATATTCAGCTTACCTCCTCTGAGAAGTCTTTGCAGACTCCCCAAGTCTAGGTTAGATACCTGCTGCATATACTCCCTAGCACCCTATACTTCCCTTAGGTGGTACTTACCATGTTCATACTCTTTGGGCTCCTTCAACAGATTATACGTTTCCTGAAAACAGAGATATGTCTTACTCATTGTTATTCCTCATTGTTAGGCAAATAATGATAAATGGTAAATGATCATTTAAGTATACGTGTGTGTGTGTGTGTGTGTGTGTGTGTGTTTGGAAGAATAAATGAAAAAGAAATCCAATAGAAAGATGTAAACCAACTTGCTCAAATCTCCTCTGGCTACCTTTGAAGCCAGAATTTTTAGTTGTGTGACCTTGGGTAAGTTAAACCTCTCTCTGATTTATTACCTCATCTGCAATAGAGATAATAATAGTACCTATCTCATAGGGTATCCAGAGCTTTCAATAATTGTTAGCTGTTATTGTTGTCACTGCTGTTATTGCTGTTAATCCTATTGTCCTTTAAGGTGGGTCCTTTTATGTTTGGCACCTGTCATACACCAGGACTCGGGACAAATTTCACAAGTATCAGTTGAAGAATTGAGAACACATAAAAGCCAGATGTCAGCAAGGAAAAATTCATGAGTTGCCTGTTCCTTCCATTGTCCCCAAAGAGTAGCATTTAGGGGAACAGACACTCTGCTGGATGCATTGGGGCTAAAGGTTCCATGCGAGGACCCCACCCTCTTGTCACTCTCTTCTCTTACAAGGGCAAGCATAAGAGTTATCAGGGAATAAACAGGCTGCTTGGCACCAAGCAGTCTGGATTTGCATGTCAGCTGTTTACAGGAGTTGTGTAGAAACCAGCTCCCCAGCAGCTAAGGACCTTGGGGCCTATGGGAAGTAGTAATTTCCCTAGACAGGAGGAAGAAGTCACCAGCCTTATGGGAAACTGAGTTTGGGAGAAGTCCCCATCTCTTAGAGAAAATGTGTACCCCCATCTCACCTGGCTTATTGCCCAAAAAAATTGGAGTAAGTACATGGAATCATTTTTGAACAATCCTGCCTGATGCAATAGATTATTTATTAATGTTTCCTTTAGATGAGCCTTCAAATGCTGTCAATATTGTGCTTTGACTTCATTTTGGGTAGCATGAGGCTCCATGTTTTCTAGGAAACTGCCCCTCTATCAAGATAAATACAAAAATACCTTCTAATAGCATTTGTTGTTTCAATAACATTTATTAATGTGTCAGATAACACACTAAGATGATGCCAAAATTAGAGGCACAGGTCCTTCCTTCAAGTATATAAAGCCTTAGAGGAAAAGCAGATAAAAATATTACAATATAATGTAATAGATGCAAAAATAGATATGTGTACAAGACTCAGAAGTATTTCAGAAATAACATTTCTGAAATGCTTTCAGAGATTACATTTCAGAGATTACAATTTCAGAGGTTACATTTTGCAAACCATGAAATAAATGTGTTTTTAATTACCAAGAATATTAAACTTAGGATCCAAATAAGAAATTGAAGTCCAATTAGCAGATACTATGACAAAAGATAGCATGGTAATCACTCCTAAAATGGTGTTGGTGGTGATATAAAACTGAAGAGAAAGATGTTATGGCATGTGAACAACAAAGTGTTTTCAGTTGAGAATTGCCAAAGGAAAAATTTGGAAGCTGAAAGGAACAGAATTCAAATTCCAGCTCTGGTACTTACTAGCTGTGTGAGTTTAGGCAAGTTTCTTAACCTCTCTGAGTGTGAATTCTCTCACTTAAGAAATGGGGATAATAATAACTACCACATTGAGTTATTTTAAGCAATAAATGAAGAAAAATATGCAAAGTACCTAGCACATGATAGATATAAAGTCAGCTACTTTTTTCTCAGATTATGGCACCACTTGTGATACTTTTTATTCCATGTTCTCCTAATTTGGTAATGTAGCAAAATGGCTATAGAGCTCTTATAGAATGGGATTTAAAATTTGTTCTAAAATGGAATTCTGTCCTATTTTTCTTTGTTATTTTTCAAAACAATTCATGGTATTTTTGATGCATTACCAGCGTTTTTACACGCATCCTGTTATACTAAAATGTGTAGCAAAATGTCTTAAAATCTATGCCTAGTTGGTAGCAAAAGTAGTCAGAAGCATATGAGAAAAAAAATCCTGTTCAATAATGGAATAGAAAATGAATAGAAAAATGCTGGTATCCAGACAGGTTAGAGTGTTCTGGTCACAAAGACACTGATAGAATTGTGATAAATCCCTGATTACTAAAAACAGATAAGAGGTTCCTGAAGGCATCTTATTACTCCTTTTTACAAGTGCCTCTAGCATAAATTATGGACATTTTAGAGTCATGTTAAATAGTGTCAACTTAAAAGAAAGAATTGACATGAGAATGTCAATTTAAAAAAAAAAAAGGAATTATAGAAAATGTGTAGATGTGCTACAATAAGAGAGTTCTTCTGTTAACTATGTGACACATTTTTTATATTTGTCTTGTTGGTGGTGAGGTGGGAGAGAGATAACAAACCCTTCCCTTTGCCTTTCTCCCAGAGATGTTGTAAGAATACAGGTTCACACGAATACCTTTGACCATTTCATAGAAAATAAACTACATGAATTCAGGGTCAATTTTATCACACTGTTCAGAAATCCCATGTGGGTCATATAATAAACAGATGAGTGCCCTGTTTATCTTGTATGTGATTTCCTAAGAACCAAAAAAAATTGGTTATTGTCATCGTGTTGTTACTCTTAACTTCCATTTCTTATAGAGATTCCTTTCTCTAGAGGTGCACTGTCTCATACAATCTCATACAAACACTAGCTTCATGTGGCTGTTTAAATTTAAATTCTCACTAATTAAAATTAACTGAAACTTAAAATTCAGTTCTTCAGTCACACTAGCCACATTTCAAGTGTTAATAACCACATTTGACTAGTGGTTACCATTTTGGTTAGAAAGGGCATTTCCATCATCACAGAAAGTTCTATTGGAGAATGCCGTCCCAAAAGATATTCGGGGCTGAATGCACCCATTGCTCTGGAGGTTTAAGCTGGCCATTTATAGCATTCAGGGGTTAAATGACTTTACAAATTACAGGAGGACTTCATGAAATCAGGTTAGAGTCAGACTAAAGGAAAGTCAGAAATAAGTGAAGAAGAATTAAATGGGTGATAAAGAAGAATTGATGGTTAGAAAAAGAATAAACATTGACATTAATATAAAGGGATAAAAAATGATTCAGGAAATCGTGCTTCAACAGAAGTGCAATTTTTGCTTAAAACATTTGTAACATGTGGTTTGCACATGTGAATGCATCAATCTTATGCTCACTTTGTGATGTTCTAATTGGGTTTTGAGACATTCCAACTAAATCACACAAAAACTATTTCTTGTCATTATGGTGAAATTTAACCTACCTTTTCTACATAGCTAGCATATATTTTAAAACGTATGTAAAAGTCACCACATGCTACAGAGCTACTTGCATATCTTGTTCACAATTTTGTATTTATCTTTGCTTGGACCACTGTGCCCACAAAGAGTTTTCATGTTTAACAATAATGTGGTTTCTATCACCTGGGTCAAAAGGAATTATAACGTAACATATGTATTATTTGTGCCAAAAAGTAATAGAATATCCTCTGTATGTTTGTGTTTAGGTCATTCTATCCATTGAAGAAGGTTACAGACTTCCAGCTCCCATGGGCTGTCCAGCATCTCTACACCAACTGATGCTCCACTGTTGGCAGAAGGAGAGAAATCACAGACCAAAATTTACTGATATTGTCAGCTTCCTAGACAAACTGATCCGCAACCCCAGTGCCCTTCACACCCTGGTGGAGGACATCCTTGTGTAAGATGCAGAATGTTGATTTTTTTCCCTTAACAATCATAATTTCGTTCAGGAAATAGACAAGAATAACAGAGATGAGGAAGTTTGCCTTGATAACTATCTAGTTGTCGACATTTTAGAACATTTTGTATGAAGCATACTTTATCAGCTGAAAAAGTAAATTATTAACAGTAAAGAAAAAGTGGATTTATTTTCATAAGAAAGCCCAGTTTCCTCTTCTCTTATCTCCACATCTAATCTTTCTGAATTACTTCATTTATATATTTTTTCTTTGTAGGTCTTTGTTATTTCTATATCCTTTCTTTACTTACTGATCATTTTTTACCAGTATAAGTAGAATTTGTGTGTGCCTGAAGCCCCTTTAATTTTCTTGTCCATTCTATGTCTTGTCTATACCTTGATTTGAAATGGCAAGTAAGACAGGGGCAATTTGTGAATCAGCCAGGAGCAATGATGTTTCCTGCTGATATGATCACACCCAGCTGTTGTAACGTTCCATTCCTAAAACCAGAAAAAGACAGATGACAAGACAAGAAAATGATGCACTCATATACCAGTAGAATTAAGAAGATCTACTCACCTCTCTCTGAAAAGCAATTATAACAAGGGGAGGATAGAATAAAAGGCTATCATCTATGTCTGAAAATATTACATTTAAAAATATTAAGTTGAAAATATAATTCTTTATTGAGGCCAAATTTAACTAAGAAATATCCAAAGCATTTCCCACTCATTTTCCTGACTCAGGGGATGGCCAAAAGGATATACCAACATTCAACTTGAGGTCACAGGTTCAAGTCAGTGTAGGATTGTAGTGTCAGTAAGGCTGAAGGCTCTTCAAGGACTGCTTGAAACAGGTCTCAGTTCACAGCAGAGCATATAAGAGTTCACCTCTAAATCACTAATTGGCAGTCTCAGTAAAGTGAAGCCAAGCATGAAATAGCTAGAGATTAAACTATTACTCTAGCTCATCTTCCCTAAAGCATTCTAGCACAGGAAGCAGTAAAGAAAAAAAAAAAGTAAAGGCACTTTGGATTTTATCATTAAAGCAATGGACAGCCATTGAAGGATTGTATGCAAGAGAATGGTATGCTCACATTTGCATTTCTGAAAGCTCACTCAACTGATCATTTAGATAGACTGCAAAACTGGGAACAAGACTGGAAACACAGATAGGCAGATATTTGCTGCAATCCAAGTTAGAAAAGGTCAGGGTCTGATTTATGAAATGGGAATAAGCTTGAGGTCAGGAGAATGGATTTATCATTAGGCAAGGAAAACAAATGTGTCTTGGTCACTGGTTTAATATGGAGGGAGAAGTAGACAAAAGAATGAAGAATGTTTGTCAATTTCTTTCTTAGACAGGTTGGTTGATGATATTACCATTAATTAAGAGAGAGAGGAAGAGGATCAAGATTTTGGAATGGGCCCGGCCCAGGGTCCCATCCCATTCAAGATGGCAGAGTGAGATACTTGAGGGCTCTGTCACCCCACAGAAGCTTTGAACAACCAGCAAGAACTGGCAGAAACATCTTTCTCAGGGCTTCATAAAACAGTTAAAGACTACACTAATGGGGCAAGTGCTGAATCAAGAAAAAGACTTCTTAAAAGCAATAGGATCTCACAGTGCCCTGGCTGGCCCCGCCCTCTCCCCTTACCTGCTCAGCGTGTAGCTGGCCTGTACTCCCTGTGCAGATCCTTGGTCCTGGTTCCAGAGGTAGCAAAATAGCCCTTGTGCACATGCTGGGGGCATATATGTCTGGCCCAATCTGTCTGCTGCTGACCAGAGAGACTCATCATCCTAGAACTTGTCCTGCATGTAGAAGGCAACTCAGTCAAGTTGTGTTGCCTGGGGCAAGGGGTTGCTGGCTATAGGATAAATAATGCATGCTTGGGACCATGAGAAAATTGTTTCCTAGGGAAGAGGGAACATTTGTAACCCTGAAAACAGGGGAATTTCTAGGGCCAAACAAATACATATGCCCCTGACAAGCTCCTTGCTCATAAATGATCATGTAGACCGCCCCCTTCCCCTACCCATCCCTCATCCCTCATTCCCCACCCCCGCATTGACCTGGAGCTATTCTTATACAACCCATTGTATGGATAAGCCCTGAAGGAGAGCACTTTCACAAGTCAATCTGCCAAGACTAGGAAAGATGTTTTCTTTATTTCCATCTTATTTCTTTTGTTAGTTCCTAGCATGCAAGAACTCCATCATAATGCTACCTGTATGTAATCTTAAGGAACAGACACCACAGAGTCTAAATTTCAGATATAACACATTAAAATATAAAAAAAAAAAGTCTGGGTTTTAACAATACATGCAAAAATGGTGGCCCAGGCAAAAGAGAAGATCAAAGCATTAGAAACCATCAATGAGGAAGACTAGACTGACCTGGGATATACCATGCAAAGACTTTTAAAAGATGGTTTTAAACATGCTCAAAGAGCTAAAGGAAAACATGGACAAAGAACTAAAGGAAATCAGGAAAATGATAGATTAACACAAACAGAATAGCAATACAGAGATGGAAATTATGAGAAGGAACCAAACAGCTGAAGCCACAGTAACAGAAATTAAAAATTCCCTGGAAGGATTCAATAGCAGATTGGAGCTGCAGAACAAAGAACTAGTGAACTTGAAGATAAAACTATTTAAATCATTCAGCCTGTGGAGCAGAAAAAAAGAAAGAATGAAGAAAAGTGAACAGAGCCTGAGGAATCTGTGGAATACCATCAAGCATACCAATATATGTATTGTGAGATTCCCAGAAGGAGAAGAAAGGAGCAGAGAGAATATTCAAGGAAATAATAGCTGAAAACTCCCCAAATTTAACAAAGACCTGAATACACACATCCAAGACTCTCAACAAACTCCAAAACCCCAAACAGGGTAAACTTAAATAGACCCATGCAGTGACATATAGTCAGACTGTCAAATGCCAAAGACAAAGATAGAATTCTGAAAGCCGCAAGAGCAAAGCAGCATGTCACATACCAGAGAGCCTCAATAAGATTAAATGCTGATTTCACATCAGAAGCCATGGAGGCAAAAAGGTAGTGGGATGACATATTTAAAGTATTGAAAGCAAAAAACTGATATCCAAGAATTCTATATCTAGCAAAACTGTCTTTCAAAGATGAGGGAGAAATTAAGACTTCCCTGATAAACAAAAGCTGAGACCGCTTTTGTTTATCAACAGCTGATCACCACTAGACCAACTCTACAAGAGATGCTAAAGAAAGTTCTGCAGATTGAAAGGAAAGGACAAGAGATAATAGATCAAAGCCCATGAAGAAGTTATGATTTCTGGTGAGGGTAATAACATGGGTAAATATGATTCCAGTTCTATTGTATTTTTGGTTTGCAACTCCACTTTTTACTTCCTACAGTATCTAAAAGGCAAATGCATAAAATGTAATAAATCAGTGGTTTTGAACTCATAATGTATAAACATGTAATTTGTGACAAGAACTACATAAAGGTGGGGAAATAGAGGGGTATAGAAACATAGTTTGTGTATACTACTGAAGTAAGTTGGTATCAAAGCAAATGAGATTGTTATAGATTTACGATGTTAAATTTAAGCCCCGTGGTAACTACAAAGAAAATATTGGAGAATATGCAAGCTCATAGAGACAGAAATTAGAGTACAAGTTGTGGGGGGGGGCAGGTAGAATGGGGTGTTAATGATAATGAGTATAGAGTTTCTGTTTGAGGAGATGGGAAAGTTTTAGTAATGGAAGGTGGTGAGGGCACTGCACTATGGTGAATGTGATTAACCCACTGAATGGCATGCATGGGAGTTGTTGAAATGGGAAAGTTTATATTGTGTATATGTTCCCACAATTTAAAAAAGGAAAGAACAACTAAAAAGACAATGACAATTAAATGCAAAACATAATCCTGGGTGGGATATAGAAAGGGAAGAAAAAAGACTCAAAGGGACATTATTGGGACAAATGAAAATACTGAAACATAGAATGTAAGGGGGATGGATGGCTAGATAGATAGAGAATGGATGGAAGGATGGATGGATGGATGGATGGATGGACAGACAGGCAGAATGATACAGCAAATGTAAATTTTAGATTGGCGGATCTGGTATCTGAGGTAATTGGGGGTATGCTGTAATTCTTTGCATGAGGTTAGTATTGTTTTTATAACTGTCCTATAAATTTGAACTGAACACATTTCAAAATAAGTTAAAAAATATTTTGGAATGGAAATGACACCATTCTGAACATGCAAAACATCTGAGTTGGAGAGCCTCTGGGATATCTAAGTGGAGATGTCTGGTAGGCAGTTATGTTTATAGATTCAACCTCATGTGAACAGATCTGGGCGGGAGATGTAGATTTGGAGAGCATCAGCATATAGATTGTAGTTGAAGCTTTAAGAGTAGCTAAGATCAACCATGCAGACTATAAAGAATGAGAATAAACAGAGGGAAAGCATTCAACCTTCTAGAATACCAAGATTTAAGAAATGAACTAAAGAAGAGTACCCAAAGAAGACTGAGAAAGAAGAGTCAGATAGATAATGAGGAAAATGGCAAAAGAGCAGTATTACAGAAACCAAGAGAGAAGAGTTTCAAGGAGTACAATGTCCAAGGCTTCAGAAAGCTCCAGTATGATAAAAGTGAAATGTGTCCATTAGTTTTTAGCAACAAGATGTTCATGGGCAGTCTTTGCAAGAGCATTTTCAATAAAATTATTAGGTAAGACAGGTTGCAACAGAGGAAATATGAATCTGAGGTCAGAGAAAAGAGCAATATACAGAACTAATTTTTTTTTTCAAGAAACCTGCCTCTAAAGGGAAGAAGAGCTAGTCAGAGGAAATATTTGTTGGTGGTTGTTTTTTGTTTGTTTGTTTGTTTATTTGTTTGCTTTTTGTGTATGTGATAGAGACTTGGGCATATTTTAATACTGAGGAAAAAGAGCTAAAAAACTAGTAGTAGATAGGGTTCATGAAATATAGGGTTCTGTATTAATGGAGGAGAACTTTGACATCTACAAAATGCAATCATTTAATCTAGCCTCTTGTGATTTACAATTAACAGACCTTATAACCAGTACCCACCAACAATGTCCCTTAACTGTTTTAAGACTGTAGAAGCAAGCTGGTAAGAAGAGCCCAGTGTAGAAGTCTAATAGGAAACTTTTAAAAGGAAAGCAGATAAAACTTAATTTCTTTCCTGCTTTGAAGAATATGAATGTTTATTGTATTTGGAAAATCCTGATGAAGAATTTAAGATGAGAAAATTCCAAAAGCAAAAAGGATCCAGAGATCAAGCCAAGATGAGGGGACGTGTCTGAAGACCAGATGTTTACGATTTAGTGGGATGTTCAGTAATCCAGTGGAACAGGCAATGAGTGGCAGGCTCTGTGATAGCACTGCCACATACAGGCCAGGGGTTGGGTACTTAATATAAAGTTGGCAACTTGGTTTAATTCTAATCTCTAGGAGACCCTGTGGAAGATTTTCTGACTGATTTGCTGTCCTTGTTTCTGACAAAGACATATGTGCTACTGATTTTGCCTTTAATATACTTTTGTTTGTAAGGCAAAAGGAACCAGAGTTCTAAAAGGTATAGTGCCTGAAACTTTATCAGTACTCTTACTTTCACTGTGGCCTGAGTGGGTTCCCCTTGCCCACTGTCATCCCCAGTGCCACCTCCTGCTTTGTCCTTTAACCCAGAGGACTGAGAAAGTTTAGGGAGTGAGGGAAGGAGAAATGTTATATTTAAGGATAGCTATAGTAGCTAAATATTGCCAAGTTCAAGCTATGTTTATAAAAACTGCTACTCTGTTCCTCCATCTCCGAAATCCCAGAGCCCAGTTGTCTGTCCTAGAATGATGTTGGATATAGGAAACAAGGCATAGTGTAGAATTTCCATCTTTCCTTCCTTGTATCTCTTAAACAGGTAAAAGAGCCTGTTTAATCCACAGCTACTCATATTAAAATCTCTAGCACTCTCCTTTCCTCTAGTATCCCCAAACGCCCAGGTTTCTCCTGTACTTTTACACTGACACAACTCTCTCATCTGCTGGTTCCTCATGGTCTTTATTCTCCTCTAATTGCTTTTTTTCTCAAGAATTCACCTGAGAAGATTTTATCCTTTCTATCAACAGTGTGGTGAAAGGGGAAGAAATTAAGGTGACGAGGGGCATGAGGAAGGCTGTGAAACCCCCAGCTTAATAATTTTATACTAGCCTACTGGAAATTTAATAAAATTTATATGTGCAGTCTTTCCTTTGCAAAAGACAGAGAACCTTATAGAAAAAAAAATGTTAGGTTAAAATTTGGTCAGAAAAGGCTTTCATTATTTGGAGCAGCAGTTCTCATCTTCTGCTGCTGGCGTTCTTGTCACACCTTCATGGGAGTATTCAGAGCTCTGTACTTTCTTTGTCTCCTATTCAAGAAAATATATAAATATATAAGTGAATGTGGCAATATTATAGTATAACCTTAAATCCACTTAATTGTAAAAAATAATTTGTGAAAGTTCTTTATTAATATAGGCAGTTGTCTTTTCATAAATGTGAATTTCAAACTATGTTCTTTCATTCATTATACAATGATGCCTTATAACTGCCTTCCAAATAATTATTTGGAGCTGTCACTTGATGCACTGCCCGTGGGAGAAAGGCCTGCCTTGAGACCAGGGCTGTGTGGAGAACAGCATCAGGAGCAGTGTCTGTCCATATACTTTGAATCACCTCTGGCTCCCTCAGGACCAATCTTATAGTCAAGCAGACCCCCATAGAGTCCAGGGCTACATCTGGGGTTCTGTAGTTTAATAGCACAAATTAGTTTGATGACCTTATGGATGTCCCTTCACCCATCCCTGCCTTCCCCATCTCCACCCGCATTTTCCTACACATTCTTTCTCCAACCTCCTCAACCCCATCTCTTCTTCCCCTATACCACAGCCTACAGAGCACACTAGGTTGCAGTCAACTGGTCAATAACAGTGCTGCAGTGCAGAGGGAAAATAAGGCTTTCCTTCATCCCCTGCTCTAAGTCATCCCCTTCATATCGCTGGCATAGAATTTTACATATAGGGGCTGCTTGGCCATATGCTCAGAAGTATCCTCCATGGATGGGCAACCAATGCCCAGATGGACAGTGCCAGTCCATGATAGTTGCCTGCCTCAGAAATCATGCTCTGCCCCGACCAAGGCACTTATGAGTATTCTTACAACTCACAGAGCTAGGATTAGGGGTCATATGATGTTTTAGTTCCTAGAGAACTGAAACTACCTCCACTATACCTTAATTTGTATAAGTCTATTGTTGAACTTTCAAGCACTTGACTTCTAATGATTTGTGAATCATGAAGTCAGGTGAAAGTTCCTACCAGTACCATAATTAAGAATCTCTATTTTAGAGAACTGGGAGTAAATGTTTTAAGACTAAATGGTAACATCTCACCCACCCAGTTAATAAAGCACCTATAATTCTATCTTCTGAAGGCTATCGCTTTTGATAGTTTGATATAAAATTATCCATTTTTCTACAAGAACTGGCTTAATGATGCCTAGGATATTTATGTAATCAGCACTTGATTGTTTATTTCTATACACCAAGTCATGAACAATTTGTTTTGTTTAGATTTTTGCTACTCAATTTTAATGATGTTTTTCATGACAAAGAAATAACTGGCTGGCCAATGTCAGTGTCCGAACTGAGTGATAAGCAAAATGTTGTGGAAGATAGATTATTGAATATTGACCAGGAAGTGTGAAACTTCTACCTGATAGGAAATCTGAATTCAATTCCCATGAACTGCTGATACAAGATAGTAATAAAGCTGTTAATAAAACATACTAATATGGATACAAATTCTAATACATATTATCAATAATAATTATTACTTTCATTTGTTTAGAGCCTACTATGTGCCAGTCATTGTACTAGGCACTTTATAAGTCATGTCATTTAAACATCATTATTATTATCCCCATCCTCTTATAAGAAAAGGAAGACTCAAAGAGGCTAATTTTATGAAGGTTACTATAGCAAGTAATTAGTAGATCAGGAATTTAAACAAGATCACACCAATTCCAAAGCCCTTATTCTTTCCACTGCACAGTATAGAATCACACAAAATGGCAAGGTGTTTCCCAAAACAGCACTGTTTCAGAAATCTGATTATAAGAAAAGAGGGTTTGTTTTCACATTTCCAGATAAATAGAGGTTGTCTAACATAATCAGACTTCATAAATGGAGTATATTAAAATCCTAAAGAAAAAGTGGGGTACAGACTGTCACTTTATGCTCCACTAGGCAAATACAAGTATTTAGAATGTACACCCTCAGTCACTGGAATAAGTAGCAAACACATAATCCGCATATCCCCCCAACATCTCCCTATAATGCCCAACCATTTGAAGAACATTACCTGAAAAAATAAAGTAGTAACTACAACAAAATAGAAAAATGAAGAAAATATGGCAGTAACATGGTTCCAGAATTACATCCTCAGGCATTTCTGCAGATTGAATTTTTCCAGTGTTGGCAAATAAATGCTTTGTTTCATTTCCTTGCTATGGCAGACATAACTAATCATGAGAATATTCTTTCCCACTGAGCCCAGATGTTGCCTTGGTATCCTTTTCAAAACTGTATTTTGACAACGACTGCCAATGAATTGTAGTTAACATGTGATATAAAATCTACTTTCTGTCCCTGGATTATTCCTCACGAAACAGTCTTTCCTTGAGGTTCAATGATGGCTGTAGTGACCATGCTCTGGGTATTATACTCAGAATTATAGGAGATTGTTAAAAAGTATTATTCCTGTTTTGTATCTGTCCCTCCTAATGTTTAAACACATCCAAATTTTTTAATTTACTCTGAATTTCATCCCTTCATCCCTTCTACCAGTTTTATCTGCTTTTATTAATATATATATATATATATAATTTTAAAAAAACATGAAGACTTGCTGAGAATAAAAGGCTAACAACAACAACAAAAAGCCATGCTCCCAATTTAAAACTTTGGAGAGTCAAACAATTTGAATCAAACAGAAATGCATGAGGCTTAATGTCAATCATAGGAATAAAATTTCCAAAATTCAGAATATCAGTCCCTTTTTTTTTGTTTAATTATATGAGAGTCCTAAAATGTAGAAATTCATAACTCTATTATAATTATAATAGATACCCACAAGTATGAAATATCCATAAGATACATGGCATGGTTCTGCACATTCTAGTTTTTTAGCATTTTGACTTAAATTCCTCTTTAAAATATTCAAATATCAAGAGACTAAGGTTCTTTCATTAAGTTAACTTGTGTTTAAATAGAATATTAGGCTTAATTATAGAGAGGGCAATTTTTTTTCTGATTAAATAATTCCTCCTTTTAAGGTTAGGTAGGTAGTGTGTATATCAGGAGATTATTTTATGGATTAATTGAGCAGTGTGAAATGTGGTCATTAAATGAGAAGCTCATGTAAAAGCAGTGATATTGAATAGGGTGAAAGCTGCTGTTGTGGTTCTAATTCTGGCTATAATTGTATATGAACCCTGAACCCTGTGATATTATGACTTCACTTCACCTGTAACTGCTTCATTCTCCCTCTGAAACTTGCAAAGTGAGAGAGAAACTAACATTTTCACATTACAAGGAATAAATTAAATAAACAACATATTCATTAATAGATTGACCATTACATGAACAGTCACCCCTTTATATTTTTTTAATGGAATTAAATGAAAATAGATCGTTCATTATTAATCAGCCATCATGTCATAGATCAAACTTTCCTGTAGAGAATTTAATATTCAAGTCTAAGTCATCATTTATTTAATGAATTTCTGTAATGCACCCAGAATTTTGCTAAGGCCTACAGAAAATAGAAAGATTTAAGAGATATGGCTCTTGCCATCAGGAAATTTTAACTTGCTCTTTAAAAAAAAAATCTCCCACCTTATGGATTTTTCCCAAGGAAGTACTTTAACTGAAGCAAAAAGACACATATTCTAATATTGCATAATCATCTATAATAAAAGAAAGTTGTTAGCAGTCTAAGAGACTATTAAGCATCCACATTCCACACACAAAAAATGTTATGCTCTCATTTGAATAGTTGTGAAGACTGTTGAAACATGGAAAATATTCATAAATATGTGAAATAAGGTGCAATATAAAATAGAATGGACCCCATCTTTACAGCTATGCTAACTATATATAAATGTAGAAACCAGGGAAAAATAAGTTATGTTAGGATAGAAGAGGAAGAAAAGCCTTCAAGCATGTGATGGCTTCATATAAAACAGAATCTTACAATAGTGTTTCTCAAAGTATAACCTTTCTTCAATAATTTTAACAGTTATACTACTATTATAGTTATATGATTATAAAGCTTGGAAATTTTCTGAGGATAAAAACCTCCTTGGTTTTCAGTGGTAGTGTTGATACCTATTGATAATATATTTAAGGATGTTCTAAATTAGAAGACCAGTACTATTGTGAGCTCAAAGGGCTCATTAGAAGAAAAACTTCTTGACTCTATCGGTGTTATATGTTCATTTTTGCATATTTAGATATGCAATTCTAGCATTTCCTATTACACTCCATCCCTCTCCCTAATCTAAATTGACCATTACGCATACCTAGAATTTTCCAAATCCTACCCTATCCTCATTTTTCTGAGGAAAAAAGTAGATTTTTGACTCTATATTCTATAATATGTACTTTTTAAAATGTAAGCTGCAGGTTTTTCTCTAAAGACATTTCTCAGATTGGTCAGTGGTCACTAATCACTAAATAGCAGAAATTTCTATGTGCTCAGCAAATAGCAGAATGAATTTATCATTGTACATGTTTGATAAGAAAGGGCATTTATTGAATATTAGGTAATACTCCAGAGAATTCATGTGAGGGTGACGGAACCAAGCCCTCACAGCCAAAAAATAGCAGCATTTTTCTACTTCGTTATAAGATAAGGTGAAAGAAAAGTTATTGCACAGTGACTGTGAACAATGAGGAGACCCTGACCCTACTAAATCAACTGCCAATGCAGTCATATAAAGGTCAAAGAGTAACTAGATTACTAAAGATGTATGGAAAAAAGGGAATTATGGTATTGAAACATTCTGGAAGCAAATAGTGGATGCTTTTCAACAGGGAAATAGACCATTTAAGTCGTTTAGTATACAGGATGTCCTTCCATGACCTTTTTATACTAAGGACATAAAATTAGCAAATTACATTTCCACTCACCAACTATATGATATTGTGAAAGCACAAGAGTTATTCCAGCATTATCTCAGGAGAGAGAAGCGTAAGTCATCTAACTATATCTGTGCATCAAAAATGGCATAGGAGTTTGAAGGGGAAGTCACTTAAATACATCCTTTTAATTTTGTTCAGTTTCAACAAAGTTCTTTGACAAGTAATGAAAAGATATGAGAGCCTCACCACTTTGAAATGCAACATTACCTCAGTTTTCTAAAGTATGATTTTATTTATAAGCATAAATAAACAATAAGGGAAGTCTAGTATTTTTTATATTTAAACTTATTACAGTAGTATTTCCCAATGCATGTTCCATTGAAAGTGATCAAATAATTTAAAAATGTAATACATTACATTCTTGTAATTATATTATAATATATTTAATAATTATACTATAATAATATAATTTATTGCCAGAATATCTTAAATTCTTGACCTTTTGGCCAAGATCAAGTGTGGAAAGTGGTAGTGTTGATACAGAAGCTATTCTGAATCCTCTTAGATGTTCACAATGAATGGCAAAGTAGTGAAGACTGAGAAATGCTGCAATTAAATAACCTGTATAACTCTGTTTACCATGGAGTCCTTTATTATTTTATATTTTATATACACCTTTTTATTTACTTGATAATACTGATTAATATAAATACCTCTAAGAAATGCTGACAAAAATGACAACAATTCAAATATTTATTGGTAGATGCTTTTCAATCTTTGGACATGACTAATCTTTGTTTCAGGTTAAATCAGGAATCAGTCTGATATTAATTAGGATGAAACAGCATAGCAATAGCATTGCAATTTGTAGTATAGAAGAAAAGAATGTGGCTTAACAGTCTCTAAAATAAAAAATGTGGTAGTAGAATTGAGTAATGGTAAAAGGGACACAAGTCACTGTTCAGGGTAACCATTCTCTATAGATTCACAAGATTCACGCATTTAATTTATGCAAATTCCAATTATACATAAAGAGAAAAATCCCCTGTATTTACCTCCTCACCCCACCTCCATTTTCAACTAGACCTCAGTTTAGAAACAAGAAGGTCAACTCTTCAATCAAGGAAGAAATTAATCTAGGTATAGTTGGGGCTCTGTACTGAATAATTCCAAGGGGCACCTTTTAAGAGTCTTCTGAAGTTATACAATGTACAATTTGTGTGACCTTGTACAACAGCCCCAGATTTTGTGCTCCCAAAGACCCAAATCGTAGAGACTTAAGAGTAACTGAAAGGATTTTTAAGGATAACTTTAATTCTTAGGAATTTTCTATTTTCATTTTATACTTTGATCTGTGACCCTAACCTCGACTCCCATATATTTTTAGCAGAACAATATCAGGGTTATATAGCATGTATATGCCTTTCTTCTTTGCAGTGGAGAAAATTTTATTTCATGTGGTTTAATCATATATGTTCCTATGTAAGGAAATGTTTCAAAGCTGAAATATTTCAAATATGAATGGTCAAAACATTACATGAAATATTCCTTTTCCAAATGTGCATGTTAAACAATATGGCTCTACTTAAGTCGCTATGGATTATTTCATTGTTTAATACATAAAAAATGAAACACAAAGGAAAAGAAAGTAGGATTAACCTTCAATATTCTAATAAAAATGATACAGTGGTTTGTTCCTAATGGGAACATTTTTCATTACTTAGAAAATACTCATTTAACTCAAACACCAAGCATGCACTGCTTTACTAGTTAATATATAAACTCTTAGATCTAAGAAGTTTTTTTTTTAAATGGCAAATTGATTTCCATACAGGACTATAACATACCTATTACCATTAAAGACCTTTTATTAGCAAGTACTTTTAAAACATATAAAATACTTCTCAACATTTATTGCCATTTATTCTGTAAACAGAATAATATAATTTATTGCCAGAATATCTTAAATTAAAAATTATGAAGTATTTTTATTATAATTTCTAATGTTAATTCCATTTTTATTTCCTCTGCCTGACTTTAGCATTTATATACTACACACACACACTCCTCTAGCTTTTCCAAAATAATACCTTTCATTTTTATATTATAACTCTAAACATATGTCCAACTGGAATGCCCTTTGAATCAGATCCTAGAAACAAAAATAAAGATTATCCTGTCACTCTATCACTGCCTTTCAATCCAATGCTGGATTCTTTTGTCAACCCAATCTTACATTAATTTTTCTTTGTTTTGTATCTTATTAATATCTATGTTTTGGGATACATTACCCTATGTTTGGATGTATGTAAATCTTTTTCATGGAACTGAGTTTTATAAAAGGGGAAATTACTTTTTAATAAATAATGCTTGTTGAACTTTGAGAACAAATAAATGGAGGCTTAATCAATGTATTCACCATACAATGGAGGGCTATCATAGCAAATATGGAAAAGGCCGACGGTCATAGGTTGAGTGGCAAGTCAAAAAGTTAAGAGTGAACAGCCGGTGGCTAGTTACCCTGCTAATACGGGCAGTGGGGGAAGCAGGGCTATTCCCCATGTCTGAAAATACAATTTTATGCAAGAGAAGAAAGTGGAGAGACCTTAGCAAGATATGAGTTTTCTCAAGATTTATCAAATATAAGACCCAGTAGTGGAGAGCGAATATAGCTCAGTGGTTGGGCGCCTGCTTCCCATGTATGAGGTCCTGGGTTCAATCTTCCAAACCTCCTAAAAAAAAAAAAGACCCAGTAGTGGCAAAGAGCAGAAACCAACAAATGTTTCACCTAATAAAAGTGGCTGATTTAAATATGATGTAAAATTTCGTATTTTTAATTGGAAGATGAAAACATAAGTTATTAGAATATTGGGAAAGGAAAAAAGGAAATTGGGTAATTCTTGTTTTTTTCTGACTTTTAAATGGTCTCTCTCTTTTTTTTCTCCTTGTAGAATGCCAGAGTCCCCTGGAGAAGTTCCTGAATATCCTTTGTTTGTCACAGTCGGTGACTGGCTGGATTCTATAAAGATGGGGCAATATAAGAATAACTTCATGGCAGCAGGGTTTACAACTTTTGACTTAATTTCAAGAATGAGCATCGAGTAAGTGGTAATGGGGTTATTACTGTATTTAGATGCTCTGTTCAGGGATGATAAATTCAAATGCTGTATCAAAAACGCCATAGTTAAACTGCTTTTGTAAGGCTAGTTTGACATTTCCTCACCATTTCTAATTATTGTTCTAGTGGGAGTTGGATATTGTACTTTTTAACTATTATTCTTTGAAAAAAATACATTTAATTCAAATAGCTATTTAAAATAATTTTAAATGATTTCTGAAATGCATATTAGTCTTATTCACATCATAAACTTCACATCAACCTAGGTGTCTTGTTTGTTTATTAGAGAGGTTGTGAATTTACAAAACAATCATGCATAAAATCCAGGATTCCTATATACCATCCTATTTTTGCATTGGTGTGAAACATTTGGTACAGTTGATGATAGCACATTTTTATAATTGTACTATTAACTATAGTGCATGATTTAACTTAGGGTTCATTGTTTGTGTAGTTCTATGGATTTAAAATTTTTTTTTCTGTTGCCATATAAACAATCTAACATTTCCCCTTGTAATCACATCCAGATATATATTTCAGGGGAGTGGATGTAGCTCAAGTGGCTGAGCACCTGCTTCCCATGTACAAGATTCAGTTCCGGGTACCTCCTAAAAACAAAATAAACAAATGAAAAAACCAACTCATATGTGAGCAGATGTAGCTCAGCAGTTGAGCATCTGCTTCCCATGTACAAGGTTCTGGGTTCATTACCCAGTACCTCATATATATATATATATATATATATATATATATAGTTCAGTGCTGTTAATTTCATTCACAATGTTGGGCTACCATCACCACCATCCATTACCGAAATATTTCCACAATTCCAAATAAAAACTCTGTACATGTCAAACCCTAACTTCCCATTCCCTATTCCTACCCTGAACTCTGGTAACCTATATTCTAGATTCTGGCTCTGTGAATCTGCTTATTCTAATTATTTCAAACCAGTGAGATCATACAACATTTATACTTTTGTGCCTGGCTTTTTTCACTCAACGTGATGTCTACAAGGTCATCCATGTTGTTGCATGTATCAGGATTTCATTCCTTTTTATGGCTGAATAATATTCCATTGTACAGCTATGCCACATTTTATTTAGCCATTCACCACGTGATGGACACTTCGGTTGCTTCCATCTTTTGGCAATTGTGAATAATGCCGCTATGAACATCGGTATGCAAGTATGTGTTCAAGTTCCTGCTTTCAATTCTTTTGGGTATATACCTGGTAGTGGGATTCCTGAGTCATATGGTAGTTCTATACTTAGCTTTCTGAGGAACCACCAAACTGTCTTCCACAGCAGCTGCACAATTTTACATTTCCACCAGCGATGAAGGGGTGTTCCTGCTTCCCCACATCCTCTCCAATACTTGTCATTTTCCATTTTTTCAATAGCAGCCATTCTAATGAGTATGAAATGGTATCTCATTGTGGTTTTGATTTGCATTTCCCTGATGACTAATGATGCTGAGAATCTTTTAATGGGCTTTCTGGCCATTTGTATATCTTCTCTTGAGAGGTATCTATTCAAGTCTTGTGCCCATTTTTAAATTTAGTTGTTTGTCTTTTTGTTGTTAAGTTGTAGGATTTCTTTATATATATTTTGGATATTAAACCTTGATTGGATATGTGGTTTCCAAACATTTTCTCCATTGTGTAAGTTGTCATTTTACTTTCATGATAAAGTCCTTTGAGTTGCAAAAGTTTTTTATTTTGATGATGTCCCATTTATCTATTTTTTCTTTTTTTGCTTTTGCTTTTGATGTAAAGTCTAAGAAACCATTGTCTAACACAAGGCCCTGAAGATACTTCTATACATTTTCTTCTAGGAGTTTGATAGTATCTGGCTCTTATATTTAGGTCCTTGGTTGATTTTGAGTAATTTTTGAATAAGGTGTGAGGTAAGGGTCCTATTTATTTTTTGTTTTTTTTTGCAAATGGACATCTAGTTTTCCCAGTACTATTTGCTGAAGAGATTCTTCTTTCCCAATTGAGTGGTCTTAGTCCCCAGGTCAAAAATCAGTTGGCCATAATTGTAAGGATTGATTTCCAAGTTCTTAATTCATTTCCATTGGTCTATCTGTCTGTCCCTGTGCCAGTACCAAGCTGTTTTTTTTTTCCCAAGCTGTTTTGATTACTGTTGCTTTGTAATAAATTTTAAGATTAGGAAGTGTGAGTCCTCCAATTTCATATTCTTTATCAAATGGGTTTAGCTATTCAGGGCTCCTTACCCTTCCATATAAATTTGATGATTGGCTTTTCCATTTCTGCAAAGAAAGTTGGAATTTTGACTGGGATTGTGTTGAATCTGAATATCACTTTGCATAGAATTGACTTGATATCTTAATGATATTTAGTCTTCCAATTCATGTACTTGGAATGTCCTTCCATTTATTTAGGGTCTTCTTTGATTTCTTTTAGTAATGTTTTATAGTTTTCTGTGTACAAATCCTTTACATCCTTGGTTATATTTATTCCTAGATGCTTGATTCTTTCAGTTGCTATTGTGAGTGGATTTTTTTCTTGATTTCTTCTTCAGATTGTTCTTTGCTTGTGTACACTACATGATTTTGGGATGATCTTGTATCCTGAATTTACTTTGCTGAATTCATTTATAAGATCTAGGAGTTGTGTTATGGATTTTTCAGGATTTTCTGTATATAGGAGCATGTCATCTGCAAATATGGAAAGTTTTACTTCTTCCTTTCTAATTTGGATGACTTTTATTTGTTTTTCTTGCCTAATTACTCTGACTAAAACTTCCAGTACAATGTTGAATAACAGTTGTGACAGTGGGCATCCTTGTTTTATTCCTGATCATGGAGAGAAAGCTTTCAGTCTTTCACCATTAAGTAGGATGTTAGCTGTGGGTTTTTCATATATGATCTTTATCATATTGAGGAAGTTTCTTTCTATTCCTAGTTTTAGCTCGGCAAATTATTAATGACTCAAGTGTATTAGCGTTGTATTATCTGTTCCTATTTCCTTTCTCAAATTAATACTTTACCTTGTCCTTTCAGACCTTCTTCTATACATTTTAATTGTCGGGCATTTTTCCCGTCTCAAAGACTATTCTTTGGATTGGAATTGCGTGTGGTAAATTGTTTAATATGTGTTTAAAAGACTAGATTCTAAAACTGTTTTGAGCCATTTATGAAATTGCCATTGTTTTCGGATGGTAATGGCAATTTCATATGGTTCAACATAGTACAGTGGCAGTATTTTTCAGGTTACTGAAAGACCCTGAAGACTCAAATAGAGTCCTCACCATACTCATCATTTTACTAATACTGTTGAAAAATTATATAATCACCTAAATTATGTAAGCTTTAGCCCTATAAAATGCCTGAACATTACATAAGTACCTGGATTTGAAATTTTCTCTTGTAACGTTAAATTTGAGATTAACTTGATGTATGCTATAGGGTCAAGGGAAAGAAAAAAAAAAGTTAACAAATTCTTGCTGATCATTTATATCTCTGCTTAAGTTCCCATTTATCAGCTCTACTGTTTTTTGGTAAATTCATAATGCAAATGTGACATGGTACATATTTACCAGATCTAAATGTTCATTTTCTCTGCCATATTTACCATATCTAAATGTCTAAATGTTGATATTCTCCTTTTCTTTCTTCCTCCATCTCTCTTTCTCTCTTTCTGTCTCTCTCTCTCTCTTTCTTTCTCCCTCTCAGTGACATTAGAAGAATTGGAGTCATACTCATTGGACACCAGAGACGAATAGTCAGCAGTATACAGACTTTACGTTTACACATGATGCACATACAGGAGAAAGGATTTCATGTATGAAAGTACTACAAGTACCAGTGTTTTGTGCCTCAGCATTTCTAAAATCAAGGCTATCCTCTGTGCTGTCCTCTTTTCTGATTCTCCAAACATCACTTCACAAACTGCAGTCCCCTGTTCAGACTATGGGCACACACCTTATGTTTATAATTCCAACCTGGATTTTAAAATCATGATACATAACTCCTCTCTCAATTATCTGCAAATAATACCACAGCCCACTGCAGATTGTTGCTACACAATGGTAAATAACTCAGCATGGATGTGTAACTTCGTATAACAGTATGTGGGAAGTGTTTGTGGACAGACCTGAAAGGAATTTGCCGAGGTGTGGTTTCCTGGATGATGTACTTAGGGTTTGATGATAGATGAAAAAGAAATAATTCACCCTTCTCTCATGTTTTGTAAACAAGTAACTTCCAAATTGACGTAAATATTTATTTTTGATTAATTATATTAATTTCTATGGGTTGCATTCTTACTTTTTTCATAATTGTTTAAATGTTAGTGCCTGATCTCTTTAGAATTACTTGCAGAAATGACCAGTGATTTCATGTAGTGAATTCCTGTCATGTGTGACTATGGAGAGAAAAAGTTTACTGGAGAGGGAAAGGGAAAATCAATGCTGT
>JAQZBX010015072.1:0-37920 GCA_029593785.1 Cabassous unicinctus
TTTTTTTTTTTTTTGGTGTACTTGGGATTGAACCTGGGACCTCATACATGTGAATCAGGCACTCAACCACTAAGCAACACCTGTTCCACTCAATTTTATCTTTGTTTTTCCATCATGGTGCTTATAAAGAAATTAACCAACATATGATACTACACTTAAATGCCAAATCTTTAGAAAGTGCTTATGACATACTGAATTCCTCTATAAGGCAATTATGAAGAACCTTCAAGATACTTGTACTTTGCATATTGTATGTAGAAAAGTTTTAGAGTTCAAATATTCATCTCAATATAGAATAGCCGATAAAAAGATATGTTTCTAATTTTTATTAAGTTGATGCTGCTTCTCTTTTTGCTAGTGATTGATTATTTCGCTGTAATATCACTGAATTGAGCAAATAAATGACCTTTGACAGTAAATAAGGGAAAATAAACACATGCTAAATGGATAAAACATCACTAAAACATTGCTTTTATCTCTTTAATAGAACATCTCTATCAAAAATGCTTCAAAGCTTAGATATTTGGAGTATTCTTACATTAAATCCAAGAGAAAGATAAAGGTGAAATTCCTTCCTTATTGAGATTACAAGTATGAAGCCATGTAGTTATACAAATTCTGCATTCATGCACAGAACCTGGAATGCATTGATCATAATTCTCTCTGCCTATGTATGACAATTGTCTGTCAGTGAACTAGAAGGACTTAGACATGTTTTCCAAGAAACAGACTGAGATATGTTTTCTATAACTTCAATAACCTCAATACTATAGTCATGAGAGATGCAGTATACTTTTGACAAGTCTTAAAACAACAAGGAGGGAGGGAACATAGAAAATAAATCAAATTTATTTGTTACTGCTGAGGAGCAATTTTTCTCCTTAAGTTTCATCATGTGCCACTTTAATTTTTATATTAGTATTGTGCCATAATTTGAGTTCATAAATCGGAAATCTTAAGATTTAAACTTTACCTTGATTTTTAATTATCACTATATTAACGATAAAAAATAATTAGATAAAACATACAGGAAAGAGTAATATTAAACATTACTTGTTTCCTGACATATTAACTGCTTGTTTATAGAAAAGGGATAATGCATCTCATTTGCTTACAAGCTAGGAGATCACTTTGAATTCTGCATTTCCTAACTCAGCCATATTATAGCACTTTAAACAGGTTATAAAATAACCTGGTTTTCAAGCATAGAGCCAGCCCAAAAGAAAATAATACACTAGTTAAAAAGACATAAGATAATGGATTCCATTTCTAATGGCAGAAAAGAACTATGCAAACAACCTTAAAATTACTTTTTTGAGTGCCAGTGTTATAAAATGTAGCTTTTAATAAAACCTTGACCAAAATGCTAGCAACTTCAGAAAAGAATTAGAGTAGGGGGAAACAAGAGTGATTTAATTTAGGAGAATAACTGTTATCTTTTTTCTAATTATATCTTCAAAACCTAGTTTAAACATATACAGTTTCTCTAACATTTTACAAAATTCTTATGTACTGGAGCAATAAGAAGATCTAAATGCAATTCTATTTTTAAAATCCTGAGTCAAGGCTTTACATGAAAATATGATCCTATTATACCCTTAAGTCTCCAAAATATCACATACTTTCCCTCAACATCTGCAGCCATTTAGTAATTTTAGGAAACTTTTGCACATGATCTTTATTTCTAATCCCTTGGGTTCTGTGACAGAAGATCAAAACCACCAAAATCATCATTCACTTGAAATGTCAGAAGAGAGGCTTTGGCTCAATTATTCTCATAGGATGGAAGCAGTGCTGCATCAACTGGCTCCATGCAGGAGGGACATGTGAAGGATCTCATCAACCAGTCATCTATACAGTCCAGGTGATAGATGTGCATGCACAGCAGAAATCAAATTGAGGGTCTTGGCAATGCTTTCTGCCCTAAATGGAAGATTCTGAATTTTTTGTCATATTTATTTCTTATCCTCTCACAAACAAACATCTGACCAATAAGTCTGCAAGTTTAGGTCTGAAAAGTTGTTACTTCCTGCTCACTTGGTCAAGTCAGCATAAAGAAATCAATATATTTGACCAGCTTAATATCATGTAAAAGGGAAAGTCCATGAAGTTCTCTGTGTAATCAATCATTAAATAGGAAGTTCTGAAGAGTTTATATACTTCTGAGGTAGGCCTGTGAATGTATATTGCTGGTCTTGCCAAGTGAAAACAAAATGCCCAAGGTAGAAAATACTAAGAGGTTATCAAGGAAAACACTTGCTGATCAATAGCTCCATAGCTAGAACAAGAATATTTGTTAAATTCCTAAAGCAATGACACCACCTCTTAAACAGAAGCTGAAAGTACAGTCACAACTTGCTTAAATTTCTCATAATCTACTCTCATCCCACAATATCCATCTGTTTTCTGCTCTGGCAAAATAGATTTTAAAGGGTTGTGTTTGTAAACACCACCCCTGCACATTTGAAGTCTCAGATGGTAGCACTAAACTCTGCAATCCCTTTGGTAAGGTGGCATTCCACTTGCTTTATCATTTTTCTATATGGTGTTTCATTTTGTTTACTATTTTTCTAATTAGATACAATTCTAATGGTTTCCATATGTCTTTTACTACCCATAATAATCCTCACTCTTCAGGTCAGCCAACTAAATTAGGGAATCTGTCATCTGGTGAGCATGCTTATTGAATTACATTTTACATATTTGAGGAAATAACCACAGCATGGGTTTGCAGACTCATGGGCCCATTGTGAAACAGACATGAGTTAAACGCCATTGGTCACCTGATATACATAATTCCCTATACTTACTGCGGAACCACAGAGATGTTTTGGAATGCTGTCAACACTTTAATTTCTGATCCACAGTTGAGTAATCCCTGGAATGCTTGATTGCTTCTTTTTCCCAATTCCCAGTAACTATTTTGTAATGGCTGGGAGAAAGAATAACAGTACAATTTTTGACAGTGTTACAGGATGAGTTCTCAATTTTACCACACTCCTTTTTATTCAATGGGATCTGGTCTATAAATTGCCACAGTTGTGGAAATTGATTCATAGGGCACCACTCTGTTTTGGTGATTCAAGTTAGATTTGGTTTACATGATTGGAATACTTTTCTCTATACAGATCAAGCTTGACCATCCATTTCACTTGTAGGGGCACTGTGTACAAATAACAGGCTCCTTCTAATGACACAAAAGATCTCTGTAAGTCAGATTATTATGATCAATGCTTTGATTTTACTGTCCATTACAGCAACTATTCCCACCTTTTTATAGTGATTAACTGTAGTCATTTCTCCACTGCCACCACAGGATCAAAATATCCCCACTGTACTTCAGATTCCCAGATCAGTGCAGATGTTTCCACTGTGATATCTCACATATAAAGAACAGTGAGCACTTAGCACTTAAAGGATCCTGGATCTTCTCTCACCAGTTAATTTTTCACATTTGTAGTGAAACGTATATTCTCTGGTCACCTGCAAAGTGGGTGAGCACACTGTTTATGATAATTCCTGTATAACATTCTGAACTCCCTAAGCCTTTTTAATACATCGACCTACATCATACCAGGGAAGTTCTGGTAACTCAACTTCATGTAGTGTAGGACATTTTTGGTTCATGTTTCTGGAAACCTAAAAGAAAAATGAAATAAGAAGCAAAAGAAACTATTAGCACCTTTTCTTACCTACCCTGAAAAATAACATTGAATTCAAAACCTCAGTAAAGTGGACCCATATCAATAAAATCAACCTGATCCAACTTACATGTCACTTGCACCATTATCCTGCATGTTCAATATCCATTGCCACATATATTCCCCATATTTCCTCGGTATAAATTGGAAACATCATGCAGTTCTCCTGGAGTATAGCCAACCGCTTGATAGAACACAATTTATTTGTCAGCTTTCATAGAGTGTTGGGGCTTTGATCTAGTTTAGAGATTTGAAAGCAAAGAGGAGTGTGATGGGATTGGGTCCTGAGGAAAATCACCAGTGTCTTGAAACAAACTAACTCAGGGAATTTAAATACAGATTTGTCCAGCAAAGCCGAGTTTACCTCCTAATAGATTAGGAAAGGCTTCTTCTAATGACAATGAATTCTGTAGAATTTAGAAGTTCATTGCCCCCATCTTTATCAGGATCTTCCCATATGCTCCCATTCCAATGTTCAGGAATCCATTATTTCCTAAACAATACACTCTCTTTAATCAAAGACACCCTGTGAAGTCAGGAATTATATTTTGATTTTAATTTAGTCAGTCACAGGATGAGAATTTGGGTATGGTTTCCAGATATCTCTGCCCTGAAGCTTCAGGAGTTAAGGGCTTCTGTAGTGGAACACTTAGAAAAACATAGAAAATTTCAGGTCACTTATGCAACACTTGAGCCTGGGCTCATCCATTTCTTTTTCCAGTTATTCCAGCACACATAGAAGCAACCTGCTAATTGCACTATATTCTTTAATTTGACAAAGAAGATTCCCAAGATATCAAACACATGGTCTCCTAGAACCTTGTCTTTTCAATTATTTGATTAGGAGTATCCATTGGCCTAACTCTATTGCCCCCTCATACCATGAATGCTCACAACCCTCTTTACCACTGGAAATAGAGTCATTAGTACAATAAAATCCAATCAGGATTAAGAGCCAGCTTCCACAGTTTACACCCAATTCAGAATATTCATCCTTAAGAATTTCTGGTAGTGATATCTTTATTAGCCAAGGTTCCCCATAGAAACAGAACCAACAGGTTGTGTGTGGGTGTGTGAACATGTGTTTTTGTGTTTAAGGTGATTTATTTTAAGGAATGAACTAATTAGATGGAGACTGTCAAGTATGATATCAAGAAGTGAGACAAGCATGTCAGAAACACAGAGTGGGGTAGATGATGTAGTCTTGATGAAATATTTCTTCTTTCCTGAAACTACAGTTTTTGCCCTTTAGAGCATCAACTGATTGGGCAAGGCCCACACAAATTATAGATGATAATTGCACTTACTAAAATTCAACCTACTGTAGATGCTATTCACATCTACAGAATACTTTCACAGCAACATCTATGCTTGTGTTTTACCAAAAACTGAACATGATAACCTAGCCAAGTTGATACCTGAAATTAACCATTAGAGTTGTGATGAATATTTTCCTTTATATGTTTTTGCATTTGATTTGCAAATATTTTTTTGAGGATTTCTGAATGTATATTCATGAGATTTATTAGTCTGCAGATTTCCTTCATGATTTTTGTCTGGTTTCATATTATGGCAAAGTTGGCCTTAAAAAATGTTTTGAGAAATGTTCCCTTTGCTTAAATTTTATGGAGGGAGTTGTAAAGTAATAGCATCAATTCTTCTTTAAATATTTTTTTTAGAATTCACCAGTGAAATCATATTTGCCTAGTGCTTTCCTGATCATGAACAAAAGTAAAGCATCCAAATGAGGAATATGTTGAACACAAAATTAAAAGAGACCGAGTAGCAATTGTTGGTTGATTTAATTTCTTTAATAGATACAGGCCTTATATTAGTATCTTTTCTAATTTTGTAAGTATTGGTAAATTGTGTCTTTCAAGGAATTTATCCATTTCATCTGTAGTAATATTTGAGGACATAGAGATGACCAAATCATTCTTTATTATCCGTTTTATTCTCCATTAGATTGTCACTCTTTCATTACTGATATATTAATAATTTGTGTCCTCTCTCTTTTTTTAATAGTCTGGAGAGAGGACTATCAATTTTATCATTCTTTTTCAAAGAGCCACATTTGATTTCATCGATTTTCTCTATTAGTCTCCTTCTTTGAAATGTTATTGGTTTAATTTTTATTGTGGTAATATATATAATCTAAAAAAAAATGTAACCCCTATAAGTGTAATATTCTGTGACATAGGTACATTGAATATGTTGTGTAACCTTCACTAATATCTATTTCCAGAATATTTTCAACCTACAAAACAGAAATTCCTATTCATTAAGCAATAGTTCCCATTATCAACTCCTCCCACTCCTTGGCAATTGCTATTTTGCTTTTTGTCTCTATGAATTTCCTTATGATAAGTATTTCATATAAGAAATATTAGTCAATATACTTATTTTGCATCTGACATTTTACCCAAAAAGGTGTCTTCAAAGTACACGTGTTGTAGCATGCATTAGCATTTTGTTTATTTTTATACCTAAGGATTATTCCACTGTATGGATAAACCACTATTCCTTTATCCATTCATCTGTTGATACACACTTGGGTTACTTCCAACTTTTGGCTATTTTGAATAATTTTATTATGAAAACAAGAGCACAAATATCTCTCTGAGTCTCAATTTAAATTCTTTTAGAATTTTACTCTTTCAGAGTAGAAGTAATGGGTCATATGGTTATTCTGTTAAACTTTCTGAGGACTTGACAATCTGTTTTCCACAGTGGGTGCACCATTTTTCATTTCCATCAACAATGTACTAACGTCCCTATTTCATTGTATCCTCACCAATACTTGATATGTGTGTGTGTGTGTGTGTGTGTGTGTAAATATATATATATATATATATTTTATTTTTAAGTGTAGCCATCTGAGTGGGTGTAGAATAGTACCTCATTATAGTTTTGCTTGCATTTCTCTAATTCCCAAAGATTTGAACATAACTGCATGTGCTTATTAGCCATCAGAATCTTTTATTTCTAGAAATGCACACTCAAATAATTTCTGTATTTTTAATTGAGTTGTTTTTCTTTATGTTCAATTGTAGGAGAATTTTATATATTCTGAATATAAATCCTTATCAGATATAGCTTTCCAAATATTGTCACCCACCCTAGAGATTGTCTTTTCACTTTATTGATAATATCCTTTGATACACAAAAGTTGTTTTTTTAAATTTTGATAAAGTCCAATTTACCTCATTTTTGCATGTTTGTGCTTATGGTATAAAATCTAAGAAACCGTTACATAGTATAAGGTCTTGTAGATATTTACCTATGTATTCTTGTAACAGTTTTCCAATTATATATATATAATTGAACAATTTTGAAATAATTTTTTTATATGGTCAGGTGTAGAATCCAAAATCATACTTTTTCATGTAGATTTTCAGTCACCATGCATCATTTATTGAATAGACAATTCTTTCTCCATTGAATGAACATGGCACCCATGTGGAAAATCTGTTGGCTTTAGATGTCAGTGTTTAGTTCTAAACTTTCAATTCTATTTCATTCCTCTGTATGTGCATCCCTTTGCTAGTGCCACACTGTTTTAATGACGGTACATCTTAGTAAGTTTTGAAATCAAGACGTGAGAGTACTCCAACTTGGTTCCTCAGTTTTAAGAGTATGTTCGGTATTTGGTGCCCCTGGCAGTTCCATATGAATTTGAGGATAACATTTGCCATTTCTGCAGAAAAGGGTGCTAGAATTTTAAAAGGAAATGCATTGAACTTGTAGATCACTTTAGTAGTATAGCACTCTTAACAGTATTAAGTCTTACAATACATGAGCATATGATGTGTTTCTGTTTATTGATGTCTACTTTAATTTCAACAATGTTTCATAGTTTTCAAGTACCGCAATCTTTCACCTCTTAATTTATTCCAGGTAATTTATTATTTTATATTATATTTGAATTGGAACTTTCTCCATTTTATTTTATGTTTTTTTTTAATACTTTTCATTTTGCTGCATTTGTTAATTAATATTATTAGATTTCTTTTGGATTTTTTGGAGTTTCTATATATAGGATGATATCATCTGCAAATTGAAATATTTTACTTCTTCCTTTCCAATTTAGATTGATTTTATTTCTTTTCTTTATCTTATTGGTTGAGCTACACTTCCAGTAAAATATTCAAGAGCAGTCAGCACAGTGGGCATCCCTGTCTTGTTCCTCGCCTGGTTGGGAAAGCTTTCAGTCTTCCTATATGCTTTGCTGTTTTCCACAAATGCCTTTTATTAAGAAGATTGCTTTCCATTTCTACTTTCCCTAGAGATTTTATCATAAAAATATGAAGAATTTTTCAAACTCCTTTACTGCTTCAATTCAGATGATGATGTGGTATTTTCCTTCATTCTAATAATGTGGTGTATTATTATTTTTTATTTTTTATGTTGACCTATCCTTTCATTCTTGTAATGACTTCTACATCTTCATAGATTATAATGCTTTTTATATACTGGTGTTCTTCATTTGCCAGTATTTCATTGAAGATTTTTTGTATCTACATTCATAAGGGATATTGGTCTTAATTTTCTTTTCTTGTGCTGTCTTTAACTGGCTTTACGATGGTGGTAATATTGACATCACAGAATCAGGAACTATCATCTCTAACTTTTTTGAACAATTTGAGAATGATTGGTGTTAACTGCATGGTAGAAATTAGTAGAGTAGCCATCTGTTCCTGGAATTTCCTTCTTGGATAGTTTTTGATTAATGATTCAATCAGTTTACTTGTTTTAGGTCTTTTGAGTTTTTTTATTTCTTCTTGAGACAGTTGGAATTTGTATTTTCTAGGAATTTGTTCTTTCAAAACAGGTTATCAATTTATTGTCATATATTTGTTTAAAGCATTTTTTAAATTATTTTTATTTCTTTAATTTGTCAGTAATGACCCTACTTTCATTGCTGATTTATTTATTTATTTATTTATTCGCTTTTTGTCGCTATTATATTGGCTAAAATGTTTCAGTTCTATTGATCTTTTCAAAGGAATAATATTTCCTTTCATTTATTTTGTCTATTGTTATTAATTATCTTATTAATTATTCTAATTAAGTTATTTTGCCTTTTATTCTTTACTTTTTTCTTTCCTTCTGCTAATTTTAGTTTTAGTTTCTTTTTTCCCTAGTTTCTTTGTGTGTGAAGTAATGAGTTATTGATTTGTGATCTTCTTTTTTTCAGTTTAAGCATTTGTGACTGCATATTTCCCATCATACACTGACTTAGATCCTTACCATAGGTTTAGTATACATTTTTTCATTCTCATTATGTCTAAGTACTTTTTACTTTCCTTGAGATTCCTTTTCTGGCATATGGTTTACTTAACTGCTTTTTAATTTACACATATTTCTAAAATTTCCAAGTCCCCCTTTGGTACTAATTTGTGGAGAGAAGACATTTGGTATGATTTCAATCTTTCAAAGTTTACTAAGATTTGATTTTGGTCCTCATATATGGTTTATCCTGGAAAATGGTGCATGCACAATGCAAAGAAAGAAAATTGTTTGTTGGAGTATTTTACATAAATGCGTTAAATGTAATGTTCTATATTGTTGTTCAAATCTCCTTTCTCCTTATTGATTTTCTGTCTCAATGTTCTATGCTCTGTCAATTACTGAAAGTGATCTATTGTTGTCTCCCACTGTTACCGGAGTAGTATGTTTCTCATTTCAATTCTGGCAATTTTTGCTTCATATATTTTAGGACTCTGTTTAGGTGCATATATTTTTATAATTGCAATACCTTCTTGGTGGATTGAGACTTTTATCAATATATTATGTTTTCCTTTGTCTTTTGCAAATTTTATGATGTAAACTTTATTTTCCCTGGCAACAATATAGGCACTCCAGGTCTTCTTTGGTTAATATTTGCATGTAATATCTTTTTCCTACCTCTTTGTATCTTTATTTATAAAATGAGTCTCTTTAATAGGGATACCTATTAATAGGGTTGTTTAATTCAGTGACCTTTTAGGTAATAACTGAGAAAGAATGCTTTACTTTAGACATTAAGCTGCTTTTATCTTGTATGATTTTTTGTTCCTTAGTTAGTCCTAACTTTTTATTTTCTATTTAGATAAATTTTTGTAGAGTACAAATTTGGTTCCTTTCTTCTTTCGTTTTCTCTCTTGTTAATTATTTTCTTACTGGTTATATTTGTGATTTCAAATATTATCTTAAACTAATAGCAACTTAGTTCAAATTACATCTTTGCTTCGGTGGTATACACATGCTCAACTCTATATATATCGGAACTTTCCACTTCAAAATGTTATAGTCTCAGATTTCATCTTTATACATTGTGTCCTAGTAACAAAATTTAATTTTGTTTTACATATTTGCTTTTTAAGTCATATTGGGGAAAAAATCAGTTAAAAACCAAAACAGATTATTTCATATTTACCTAAGCAGTTACCTTTCCCATGTTCTTCAGATCTTTTTATGGCTTCAAGTTACTGTCTAATGATCTTTTATTTCAGCCTGAAAGCCTCTTTTAATATTTCTTTGTGAGCAAGTCTTCTGGAAATGGACTGTTTGTGTTTTTGTTTATCTGGACTTGTATTAATTTCTCCTTCATTCTTGTAGGATAATTTTCCCAATTATAGAATTCATGGATGACATTTTTTTTCCTTTAAGGGCTTTAAATATGTCATCCTATGGTTTTTATTTTATTTTATTGAGGCATATCATTCATACATGAACATACATAAACAAGTGTGTAGTAAAAGCTGTGAACTTACAAAAAATGTGCATAATATCATACAGGGGTCCCATACATCCACCCACCACCAACACTTTGTGTTTTTGTGAGACATTTGTTACAAATTATGAAAGAATATCATCAAAATCTTACTACTAACTATAGTCCATATCTTACATTGTTTATATTTTTCCCCAAACACCCTTAGTATTTTTTAAAAATATATTTTTATTACAGAAGTTGTGAACTTACAAAACAATCATACATATGTGTAGATTTCCCAGACAACACCCCTTCAACAACATACCACACTGTGGTGGAACATTTGGTACAGATTATCAGATAATATCATCAGACTATTACCACCAACCATGGTGCATAGCATATAGTTGGCATAACTTTTCCATACTGCCCCATTATCAGCACAATATTTCTTCTGCATAAATGCATGAATATTACAGTATTGTTGTTACCCAGAATCCATAGGTCCCACTAGTCGCATTTTTCCCATACTTCTCCATATTCCCACCACCTGCAATAGTGAAATACATCTGCTCTAGCTAACAGAAGGACCCTTTTCCATCTGTACCATCAATCACATTTCTCATCCACCTCTGGGTTCACTGTGTTGTTCAGTTCCTAGATTATTCTCTACCTTTCTTTCAATTGACTTTAATATACATAGACTATTCTTTCCAGCCACATTCCCATTTATAAACCAGCTGCTACTCACTATAATGTGTTACCATCAACTCTATACATTTCCATACTTTTATAGTAAAGTTTATTAAAACTTCTACATACATTAAGCACCGGTAGTCCTTCTCAGCCCTCCTCTTATAAACTTTAAAAATCCATCACCTACCACCAATATTTGAAGATGTTTTCCTACATTTTCTTCTAGGAACTTTATGGATCTTGCTTTTTATATTTAGTTCTTTGATCTATCCTTATTCAATTCTTGTATAAGGTACAAGATATGATCCGCCCTTCGTAATCCTGCTAAAGACATCAAGTTCTCCCAGTACAATTTGTTGAACAGACCATTCTGGCCCATATAGGTGGACCTGGCAGGCCCTTCAGAACTTACCTGAACACAGATGCAAGGGTCCATTGGTTTCCATGTCTATCCTTATGCCAATAACCTGCTGTCTCTACCACTGTAGCTAGGTAATATGATTTAAAGTCTGGAAGTGAGAGTCCTCCAACTTTGCTTTTCCTTTTTAAGATGTTTCTGGCTATTAAGGACCCTTCACCCTTCCAAATAAATTGATAGTTTTGTTTTCCATTTGTTTAAAAATTGCTGGTGGAGTTTTTATTGGGATGGCATTGAATCTGTACATAAATTTAGGTAGAATAAATATCTTAATGATGTTTAGTCTTCCAATCCATGAGCATGTAATACTCTACTTTTTTATGTCTATTTTTATTTCTTTTAACAATACTTTGTAGTTTTCTGAATACAAATGCTTTACACCCTTGGTTAAGTTTATTGCTAAATATTTGATTCTTTTAGTGGCTATTGTAAATGGAATTTTTCCTGAAATCTTTCTCTGATTGTGCATTACTAGTGTCTCTTAAAGTCTCTTTCACCTGATATAACTATAACTACTCTTTTTTAGTGTATGTGGTTTTTTTGTTTGTTTGTTTGTTTTTTGCATATTGCATGCAAGAAGTATCTATTTCCAGATTTTCACTTTCAGTCTATTGATATCTTTGGGTTTAAGGTGTGTCTCCTGTAGACAGCATATACATGACTCATATTTCCTTATCCATTCCACCAATTTTTGACTTTTGATTGGGGATTTAATTCATTAGCATTCAATGTTATTACTGTAAAGGCGGTTCTTATTTCACCCATTTTGATCTTTGGGTTTTATCTGCTATATTTTATTTTCACCACTCTTTTGACACCTTTAGTTACTTTTACTGAAATAATCTCCATTTCTAGACTTTCTTCCAAGCCTCTGTCTCCCATCTTTTCTTATCAGAATGTAGCACACTGTTTAGTATTTCCTGAAAAGTTGTTCTCTGTAATAAACTCATTAAATTTCTATTTATCTGTGACTATTCTAAACTCTCCCATATTCTTGAGAGACAATCTTGCCAGACATAAGATTCTTGTCTGGAAGCTTTTCTCTTGCAGTATCTTAAATATATCATACCACTGGCTTCTTGCCTCCATAGTTTGTGATGAGAAAACAGCACTTAATCTTATTGAATATCCCTTAAATGTTATTCATTGCTTTTCTCTTTCTGCTCTCAGAATTCTCTCCTCATCCTCAGCATTTGACACCACAATCAGCATGCATCTCAGAGCCAGTCCACTTGGATCTATTCAAATGGGAGTACACCACACTTCCCTGACATGAATATCTATGTGCTTAAATAGGATTGGGAAATTCTCCACCATTATTCCTTTATTATTCCCTCCACTCTTTCCCTTCTCCTTTCCCTCTGGGACACCCATGACACATATGTTTGCATGTATTCTGCCATTGTCCAACTCCTTGAAACCCTGCTAAATTCTTTCCATTCCTTTCTTTATCCATTCTCCTGTATGTTCACCTTCAGAGGCCATGTCTTCAATCTCACCAATCTCTTCCTCTGTCTCCTCAAACATGCTGTTACATGATTCCAGTGTATTTTAATTTCACCTATTGCACCTTTCATTCCCACAAGGTCTGCTATTTTTCTATGTATGCTTTAAAATTCTTCCCTGTTCTCATCCAATGACCTCCCAATAGCCTCATTCTCTTCAGCCATCTCATTGAATTTGTTAAGATTTGTTTGAAAATCCATGACCAGTTGCCTCAACTCCTTTACATCACTTGGAAGCTTATCTTGTTCCTTTAATGGAGCTATATCTTCCTGTCTCCTTACCTGGACCAAAATTTTCCATTAATGTCATGGCATCTGGCTTACTAGATGTATTATTCTGTGCAGACCAGAAGTGCCTGCTATTGCCCAGAAAGTTTGAGGAAACACAGCTCCCCTTCTACCTTACTTGGGGACAGGGATGGAGGTATAGTTGTCTGACTATTCAGTCTGTGTGGCCTGAAAGCACCTTCAGTTACCCAGAGAGGTTGAGGAAGCACAGCTCTCCTCTTATCCTATTGGGAGTGGGGTGGGGATGGAGCATCAGGTGCCTGTGTATCCAGTCTTTGTTGGTGGAAAGTGCCTGAAGTTTCCCAGAGAAACTGAAGAAAACCTGCACCTCTCGTATCCTATGGGATTGGAGGGATGGAGATGGAATTGAAGGGACTCAAAAAATCACTTTGTGTGAGCTAAAAGTGCTTATAGTTTCTGCAAAGACTGAGGGAACACAGCTCCTCTTTTATCTTACTGGGGTGCAGGGATAGATCCAAAGGTGTCTGACTATTCAGGCTGTCCTGGCCAAATGTATCTGCAGTTACCCAAGAGGCTGATTCAGGTCCTTCCAGCTTCCTCCCTGCCATAGATGAGGCTGGAGCCTATGCTAGGGTGGCAGTCTGATCTGGGTGGAAACAAGCCAGTTCCTATATTCTCTGTGATTTTCAATCAGCTGGGCTATCCCTCATGCCAGGGGCAAAGTCAAAATGACAGCTACTGGAATTTTTCCAACTTGTAGAGTTTCAAACTTACCTATTCTTAGAATTATACTTCAGCCAGCTGAATGTACTAATCACTAGCTGAACTTTGTGCCCATCCATCTTTTCCTCCCCCATTTTTGGGAAATAGAGCTTCCAATTCCAGCCACTTAATATCTCCCAAGGGGACTTGCACCAACAGTGTAGTATGGGCACTGGTCTATGTGGTAAGGAGTGCTCTATTCATGATTCTTCTCTGCAGTTGTGCAGTCTCCTCCTTCCATACTTTCAAGGAAGTTGTAGGATGCTCTTCTGTTCTTCTGGAGTGCCCAAACAGGTGCTTTAGATAGCTCTGGGTGATTACTAATGCCCTGCTGCATGAGCTGACTCTTGGAACTCCATACTCTGCCACCATCTTGCTGGTTGTCTTATCTTATTATTTTTAAGACATCATAGTCCCTGGTGAGGTTTCAGCTGTTAATCATTTTGGGAATCTCTTCCTTATGACAAGTTGCATCTTGTTGTTTCCCAATTCTTTTTCTTTTGGATTTTCAGTGCATTTATACTTGTCTTGGTCTGGGCCTTTGTGAGTTTATTTTGCTTGATGTTTTTTAGTGCTTTGGATGTATATGTTTATGTATTTTCTCAGATTTGGGAAGTTTACATCCATTATATAAATAATTTCTTTTTCATCCCTTTTTATAATTTCTCTGACTATATTTTGTTCAGACACTGTTTTCCTACTTTATTTTAGTTCGTTGATCCTGGATACCTTAGATAATTGAACATATTTTAAACCATTATTTTAGGCACTTTTTTGTTTGTTTGAATAGTTCCAATTTATGAGATTTCTCAAGGTTGATTTTTGTCAAATTCTTGTGTTTTTTTTTCCCAGTAATAGGCAATACTTTTCTGAGTCTTCTTGTGTTTGAACTTTTTCTGAGAACTAGATAATCTGTGTATTAACTTGTTGCAAATCTGGAAATCTAGTTCTTCCACTCTTGTGGAATTGGTGGTTTTTCTCTTGTTGATGCCTAGACCACTTTGTAACTTTTCAAAATCATCGTGTTCTCATACAATGGGAAATTGATGAATAAAATATTATTGTCTCTTTAAGATTCCTTTGTTCCTCTGCCTTTGGGGTCTAAATAATGGTGGTACTCTCTGCCAGGCTTTAGTGATCAAAGGCAATGATGCAAAGCAATAATCAGAAATCAAACTACACCCTCGTGTTTTTTGGAGGAACATCATTATTGCCAGTCCTGGCACCAGAAAATGAGACCAGGAAAGCAGACTATAGTCCCCACAGGTTTGGCCATGCTGCTCAAGCTATTGATATGACAAAGAAAACACTAGTTTAAGAGAGAAGGCTTAGCTGTGTGTTATAAGCCCAGGAAGACAAGGGCACTGCCAGAGTCCAGCTTCATGGCCTGGCAGTAATGATGTCAGTACTTTGTTGTGACCCAAAATAAGAGAAAACACCACCATTTCCTTCTTATATCACCTCAAGGGATTATCCAGGCCCATCTTGTCTTTTTCCTGCCCCAGGCGGGAACCAACCATGCTTCAGAAGACAGTAGTTCTATTTATTGCAAGATTTTCTTTATAAACCAAGATCTGAGTGCAGGACTGTACATTGATAGTGGGGTGTAAGGAGATAGTATGTAAACCTTTACAAATACAAACATATATATAGGCATTACTGTATCTATCAAAACATAAAATTTTAAATGTCTGTATTGATACCTCAAATGTCAATCCACAGGGTTTATTCTCTCCCAGTTAGGCCCATTTGAAACATTTCTCCAACATGGGAGAGATCCAGTGCTGTTGGCTACAGCATATTTATTTTACAATCTGTCCATCTCCCATACAGATAAAAAGCGCTAATGACTTGGTACTCTGTACCCAAGGAGTAGGAAATATACCAGCAATATCTGTTGGAGATTTGTGACAATGACTAGAGAGTATCAATATCACCTGAAATAGCCCCAGCAATGTGAACTAACAGTTATTTAACAGTGGGCTGCAGGGATCAATTATCCCAGAATCTATGTGCACTAATTAGGCAGAACAAGATAAAATAACCAGGTCTCAGGGATTGATCTAACTTCTAAGTAATAACTGATAGCATTCTTGGCACCTGTGATTGATTCTTGCTTAAAACAGAGTTAATACTGTAGATAATCCATGTCCAAGCACTGCATTGGTTGTTCAAACTGTGAGGTTCTCAGTCTACTGAGTCAATGAATTAACTGGTAAACTGAACCCCATGGTCTCCCAAGGTATGAAATCCATCACAGTCAGATAAAGATTAACAGGGGTTAATCCTCATTAGCTGGACATCTGCACAAGAATTCTGTTGGACTTCACCAGTTTTCAGCTTCTAGCAAGGTTTAAGAGCTACATGTTCCTAGCCTCTGGCTGGCTCTGCCTCAGCATTTTGCTTTCATACATGCTTTCTCCACAAATCAAGTCAACAACAAACTTCTGGCTGCTTAGGCAATTTTAGGATCATCATAGCATTGGCCAATTCTGACCTGTGCATGTTTTTGTAAGTCTCTAAAGCTAACAATAATTTTACATTTTTAAATGGCTGCAAAATGAAAAAATAATATTTCAGGTTATGTGAAAATTATATGTAATTCACATTTCCATGTCCATAAATGAAATTCTCCTGGCATGAGTCCTTTGGGACGGTTCCTTCTTTACCACCTTTCCTTATTACAGGGGATGCTGTAGTAGCTCAGCATTCCAAGGTACTTTCACTCATGTCCTATTTGAACCTCAAACTTCCAGCTCTCTTGGGAATTCCCTTTATAGGGATGCAGGTGCTGTTTCAGTCCTTCTTTCAGCAAAAGCTCCTTGAATATTTCCATTCTTTCCAAACTCTTATCTCATTCTTCCAGTCTACTTCAGCTTCTTGGTGACATGCCTTCATCTGGGGAGCTCAGTTGGGGAACACTTGGAAATAGAGTTCAGATTTTGATCACTTCTGCCACTTTGCTTCTTTGACTTCCTAGCCATTGGAAAGATCTGGCTTCTGTGGTCATAAAAGAACATATAAATGAGTGGTACAACTCAAAGTCTTCCACAAAAGTCACATATACAATCTGTCATTCAGCATCAAAGTTCTCCTGGGAATGCAATTCATTCCACAAATTTTTATTAAGCACCTATTATGTGCTAAGTACTCAGCTTCATGCTCAATTTGCTTTTGGCCTCACACACATAGGGCTCACACTCTACTGTGAGGAGACATTCATTCACTCAACTTGTACTAATTAGATGCCTACTACATGCCAGTGCTTGTCCCAAATGTTAGGAATACAGCAGTGAACCAAACAAAGAAGCCCCCGTATCCTCAAGGAGCTTATATACTAGTAAAATATAAAAAATGTAAGTAGTACACAAGATACATACCCATAGTGATTAATGCATTAAAGGAAACAGAATAATGTTGTGTGAGTATGTGAAGAAAAGTTTTAGATAAAGTGGCAAAAAGCATTCTCTGAGGTGGCATTTTACATAGACTTGTGTGATGTAAAGGATCAACCCAGATGAATTAAAAAAGATTAAGGGAGGGACAACAACAAACATTCAGACAGAGAACTGGGTACTGGTATTGAGATTGGGACAGGGGTGAGGGAAAGAGGGGGAAAACAATTTTAGAGAATGTGGAGCTGGATCATATAGGACCTTGAAAACCTTCTAAAGAATATGAGGAAACATAATTTTAGAATCTGTATTTTACAGAATGATTTTGGGAAAAGGAGAGATCTCTGGGCTGCAATGAGCAGATCTCCAACATTTTTCATAATTTTGATGTTCATGGCTTCTTCCCCATTCAAAAATATTTCCCAGGAAAGACCATAATCTAGACAATCAAACCTGTCCTACAAATGTAAAATTTTTGAGTCATATGAAATATGTTCTATGACAATTAAAGAATTTAATTAGAAAACAACATCACAGATATATCTGGGAAACTCCTAAAATATTGGAAACTAAATATCACACTTATAAATAGCACATGGTTCAAATAAAAAATCAAAAGGGAAATTAGACAGTGTTGTGAATTTAATGAACATGAAAACATACCATATTGGATTGTTTGTGATAATGTTAAGAAAGGATTTAAATACAAATGAGTTTTCATGGCTGGGAGATTTCAAAGTGGGTCAGGAAGTCATTCCAGATCTACACTTATGCATGTTTCAGCAGGATCTCATTGACTGCCACCGTAAATCATGCTGAAAACATCAGGGTTCCTGAAGGCTCTAGAGACAACTAGAAATTATAGTAAGGGTAGACAGTATCAGGCATTCGGCACCCTGTCAGTGGGTCATTATTTGGAATATATGCTCCCCAATCTATAAGAGCAGAATCACTTATAATTTCCCTACACATGGCTCTTCTGCCCCTTTTATATAAATCTATAATTAGCAGTATACTTGTTAATTATATTTCTCAGTGAATTAAACTTCAGTCTTTTCATATGCCAGTTGAGTCCTGATTCTCAGCAGAGTTGCAATAACTACTTTCTAGTTCATTGGACTCACCCAGGGTAAATAGCAAAAGGATGATGATGGACAATGCCCATCCCAAATAAATGGAAAGTATCTACAACTGCAAGCAAGACAATTCCTTCCATCTGCCCCATGGGATGTAAGCCTCCTCTCAATCAGAAACAGAGTTGTCATCACCACTTAAAATCCTCAATATTGGGGAATGAACAATGGATTAAAGTAACATTTATTATTCTATTATTCTATTATAGAATTATTATGCTAGAAATGGAAAAATTTGTATCATTGATATAAAGGCAGTGGCCACTAGGAGTTCTGAAGGGAGGGAGAGGGAAGAATATGTGTAACATTGGGTGCATTTATGGGACAGTGGAATTGTACTGCATGACATTACAATGACAGATACAGTCCATTATGTATTTTTTCAAAACCTATAAAATAGTGTGAAGCAAAGTGCAAACTATAATGTAAACTATAGTCAATTGTTAGTGGCAATGTTTCAATATTTCTTTATCTGTTGCAACAAATATACCACACTAATGAAAGATGTTAATGTGGGAATGTGTGGGAGGGGGAGAGAGTGGGGTAATGGGAATCCCCTATATATTTATGTAACATTTATGTAATCTAAAACATCTTTAAAAATAAGAAACAATTCAAAAAAGAATTATTTAAGGAGAATTTTATAGCATTGTAGTCTCATTCTAGAAAAGAAAAGCACAGGACAGATCATTTGAAATGTCTAACTTCATCCATGAACAATAGGAAGCTATTCAAATACGATAAGCAGGGGAAAGGGATGATTAGATTTCAAATTTTTAAAAACACTTCTCTGAATAACATCATTTGTTCATGAAAATGTGGGGAAACAGAACTCTCATTTATTCCTGGTAGGACTACAAAAATGGTATACCAGTTGAAAAAAATCAATGACAGTTTCTTACTTAGATGGAGGACTTACATTCTTATTAAATTATCCAAGATAAACAAAAACACATCTGCAGAAGGACATGTATGCAGATTTTTATAACACCTATATTCATAATATTCAAAAGTTAGGAAAAATACAAGTATCCATCAACAAGTGAATTTACAAGGAAAATGTGGCATAGTCATGAAATGGAACTCTAATAAAAATGCACAAACTAATTATACAGGCAACAACATAAATGAACTTCAAAAATAGTATACTAAGAGAAAGACGACTCATGTAATCTATAATTCTATTTATATGAATTTCTAGATCATGCATTCTGATCAATCGTGAAAAAACTCAGAAGGTAGCTTCAGTAAGGAATAGGAATTGACTTGAAACTGGCAGAAGGGGACCTTCTGAGGTAGGAGTTATGTTCTATATCTTGATAGGGGTTTGGGTTACGCAACTGTATGTACGTGCCAAAACTCAGAAAATGTCCATATTTATTTATATATTTCATTTAAAATTTTACTTCAAAGTGAAAAGAAACTGTAAACAACTGTTTTATGCTAATGAATGGATATCACAATGAGGTTTTTAAGGAGAAGCAAGCTCATACTGTCTTCCTTGAGCTAGAGACCCCAGGCCTATGGAGCTGCCAATCCATCTACACAAAGGTGAACATTCCCCTCCCCTCCCTTGATGCCTTATATACCTCAGGCCAAGGCTTCTTCGAAAAGGAGGAGGGCCTGAGAACTAGGCCTGGAGCTTCCTGGAGGGTAAGGACTCCTTGAGTACAAGGAGGTGTCAATGAGTGGATATCTAACCATGCTCTGGTCTCTCCCCAGTGTCCCATGAAGAGAGGGGCTAAAGATTTGTAGAAATATGTATTTGGCTGTGAACAGCTGTTGGGTGGAATGCAGGGTCAAGCATGTTGTGGGTTCTGTGAGAGTGCCAACTGTGGCCAGTCCACTCCCCTCACCCTCTTTGTCCCCAGTCCTTACAAAGGCCTATGAGTGCATAGGCTGCTGTCTTGAGCCCAAGATGTGTCCCTGCAGAACTGGAGTGCTAATGGTGCAGCAGGATGGAGTGGGGATTCCTCAATCCCATGTTGCTCACATCCAAGGGTCATCACCTAGGCCATGCAACAGCCACTCCCCACACATCCTTCTACATATCCCAAAGGACCATTTCCATGTAAGCAAAGATGACCAAGCCCTCTCGCCACTGCAAGCCACAGTCCACTGCTAACTTCCAGAGTGCCCTCTCCCTGCACATCCACACATTCACCCTGGTGCCTCCCACCACAGATTCACATTGAACTGAGTCAACCAAATCCTGCAGTCTGAACAATTTATTTTAGAGACCTTGATGAATTATGGAGAGCAAAACCACAGGCACTGTTTCCCCCTCTTACCAACAGCTGTGAAGGAAGGAAGCAGAGGAGACAGAGTGAAGGAACTCAGAGATTCTCAGGGCACCTCAGCATTTCAAAGTGAAAGTTGCAAAAGACATGAGGAAAGAGGTTGTTGGGCATTTTATCCAGAATATATTATGTCAGGTCTTACACTAAATTTATTTTTCAGAAACATTGATAGGAAAATTAAGAAATTGTCCAAAAAGCAAGAGAGAAATAGATGTTTGCTCATGATTAAAACAGCCCATGTTAAGCTAAAATATGTCTCCAATTCCTTCCTATCTAAATTGAACACTTTGACATTTTCATGAAAGATAAAAATTATCCTTATCTTGCATAAAGGGAAGTTATAACCTTGGGGTTAAAAGTCCTATACTTTGCATTTGGTGCCTCCAATTTTTCCTGCTCTTTTAAATCAATACTATGTGCTCAGTTTGGATGCCAAAGTCTCTCATGAGCAAGAGGGACCAAAGAACAAGAGTGGTCCTCAGGAAGAAATTACTACCTGCAAGATGTAAACAAGGGTATTGTGGGTGCAGTCTCCAGGCCAGGGCTGGGTCAAGACATGAGATGTGGTCAGGGGCAAGCCAGGGCCCTGAGGCCAGAGAATGGGTCTTCCAGGTCTGACTGCTTGGAGAAAATCCCTTGCCTGATTGGCCTGAGCCTGAAAATATTCAGTGATCAAGTTCCCTGCCACTCTGATTTCAGTGTTGTTCCAAGGTCCCAAAAATATAAACATCATTTATAGCCTATGCACTTCTTTACCCATAGAAAATTGTTAATAAAATATTTCTGGGCACCTAATACATGCATACATATGTCCTGGTTTGGGAAAATCCTCCTGATAGTGCAATGGTCTCTTTTCCCCAGAGAATTTTAGGTTTGCAAGGAGCATGTCCAACCCACAGAGCAAGGCTTAGCTCAAGGCTGCCTTACCCAAGCACTGCCAGTACACTGTGGGGGACCCTATGCTCAGCCTGTAGAGAGGAGATGATCAAAGTAGACCTCAGTCCAGGAGGGAAATGAGATACATGATTACAGGAACAGGCAGGAATGTCCTTTTAGGAAGGACCATTTAAAAGGCAGAGAGAGTCAGAAGCCTAGAAGGCCCTGCCTGTATCTCCCCTTCTTTCTCCTGTATAAAGCACATAGCCTGTGGCTGATTCATGTATTTGAATTCCTTTGACAATGAAAGATGCTGAGCAAAGTGCAAAGAGCAGCCCATGTCTGTGAGAAAGCAGTGAAGACACCTGTGAGGTCAGATGGTTGGGGGTACAGACAAGAAAACTTTGTCAGGATCTCCATGAAGGTTAAACCCAGTTGGGGCATGAGTATCCAACTTCCAAGGTAACCATCTGGAGAGGGATATGAAGCAGAAAGCAGCAAGATCTCATGGGAAAGTAGAGCATCTGGATTTCCCTCTGTTCCCCTTATAGTAGGCAGGAGTCCCGAGGGAGAGCCTTGGAAGTGAAAGACACTTTCTGCCTTGGTTCTGGTTTCAGATATTTGTCTCTGCCTCAAAAGCAATTGCAGATAACTCTCACATGATTCCACCCCAGAAGGGGGGCACAGGCTTTGGAAGGAGGAGATGGAGGTGGCTGGGCAGGAGAAACAGAGGGAATTGGGAAGGAGAGTCACAGCGAGAGCTTCCTAGCCCACCCCACTTACACCAGGATCCAGACCAACTGGGTCAGAGCCCTAGGACCAGATAGGCCTACACCTGTCAGAGCTTCATCCCAGGTCCTGCTAAAAGGGAACTCAAAATGGGCCAGATTATGTTATTGCCACAAGGCACATGGGGTCTACAATGAATTGTAGAAAAATGAAGTTTCCCATTTTTCGCTCAACTTCCCTGGGTCTATCTAGATCTCTGCATTCAGCTCTCCATCATGTTTTAGACACACAACCTGACCCCACAGCATTTTTTGTCAAATTGCCTAAGTGAGTGCAGCACCTTTTGTATCCAGGCAACTGGAAGGCTGAAGGCACTGCTGGTGACTGACTTTATCTTCTGGTAGGACCTGAGGATTCACTTAAACATACACCTCTAACCTAGGTGGAACATTGACATCCTTCATCTGGTCACAGTTTTAAAGATGGCTTTATTCACATTGTGTTCCTAACAGCTAAAATTAGAGATAACACAAATACCCATTAAAAGATGAATGGATAAATAAAATGTGCTATATTCATGCAATGGCATAATAATAAAAATAAATGGAACAAATTAATGATGCATGCTATAATTAGTTATCACTGGCAGTAGTTAATGAAAAATACAGATGTTTGCAGGAATGCAAATATCAACAATATGAATGAAAGTTAAGATGTTTTGCTATGGGAAAGAAGTCACAGGTAATTTATATTTCAATTCATATGTAATCTAAAACTCCTTTAAAAATAAAGAAAAAAATGAAAAGTAAATGTAGAAAAACAATGTGAAATGTGTTGAGTCAGCCAGGCATCTTAGGGTGAGTGTTAGAAATGGGAGAAACATAAGATGTGAGAGGTGTTCAGATTAACTCAATATAATTTGAGGATGCTATGGCTAAAGAAACTAGAAAAAAGGATAAAAAAATTTTCAGTAATTGTGATTCTTAAAACTAGATGGGTTGATGGAACTGTAGATTGTACATTTAGACTGTTGAATGCATTCTTGGAATATTTTCAAGTGCTAGAGTAGCTAGGCAATTATAACAATTCATCTGGGATCTGGAGATGAGTATGGACTGTCACTGGCAAGAATTATAAAGGGAAATGTTGGCAGGAATGTAAACATCATTATAATAGAAGAAAATGGAGGATGAAGGGTGAAGAATACAAACATTTAGAGGCTAGAAGCTGAGGATAAGTCTAATAATAATAATTAATAACAATACTAATACTAATGACATTGAGAAGGAACTGCATCCATAAAAAATAAACTTGAAATTTGGATAGATAATTCGGTATGTGAATATATTTCAATAAAACTACTTAATAAACAAATAAGTAAGTGTGCAAGAATAGTCAGAAATAGAAGCTATATACAGTAAGGAAAACAGAGATTGAGAAGTGAAGACTTTCCTTGTTTCTTTGTTTGTGTGTATTTTGTTTATTATTATTGAAATAATGAAAAAGCACCAATAATGATTGAAGTGATGAGTGCACAGCTATGTGATTATAGCAAATACCATTGATTGTACACTTTGTATGAAATGTATTTTTTATTAATATGTTTCAATAAAATTGATTTGTTTAAAAAAAATAATGTTGAAGAATCTTTTGTCCAAACTAAGGTTCAAAAACAGCTGTTTCTAGCAAGGCAAATATTCTCAATTAAAGAATGATGGTGCCCTTTCATAAAAGGAAAGAATGACCAAAAAAAATCACCTCTTTTCTGCATGTCACTAAAATGGAAGGCAGCCTGATGCTATCTCTTGTCTACTTCACAGTATCAAAACCTCAAAACCTCACAGGCATAGTGAGGAGCAGCGCCTTTTGTCACTTCACCAATATTATACCAAGGGAGGTGGGTCAGAGACCCAGAGTCCTGGTGAGGTTATTGAGAGCAGGATATGGAGAAACCCCATGTCAGAATGTACTAAGCAGTGAACTTAATAGGCCTCAATCAAGAAACTGAGATTTCTACCCTGAAAGAGGAATTGGAGAGCCATATTCGCATGTTAAGGTAGAATCTTTTTCCCTGGTACACAAGGGTGGGTGAAAATATCAGCCGACATTGGAGGGAGGGTGTGTTAGGCATATCTTGATGAGTCTTCTGCTGTTTCTCCTGGCCACTCAGGCTTCCTTGCTTTTCTTCATCACATTCAGGTTCCTGAAGCCCTGAGAATACTCACAGTTAGCTACTTGGATAATTTAGTTAAAGTTTCCCCATAGAAGGCTGGCCAGTTCCCATTAGGGAGGCACATTGTTTATGAATCTATCACATGAACTACATTCTTTCCCCTGCCACTTGCATCAGATTTTCAAAGTCATTTTTTTGAAATTAACATTGAGCAAAGTTTATATTGGCTTTTTCCTTTAACTTATCAAATGTGGGAAATACCTTCCTGAGGGCCAACTTTACATCCTTGTTCCACAAAGTGTAGATAAGGGGGTTCAGAGTGGAGCTGACAGCTGTGTACAGGATGGCAACCACTTTGCCATTTTTCACAGAGAACCCAAAACTGGGGAAGATGTAGGTGTAGATGATAGTATAGTAGTACATCCAGGCCACCAAAAGATGGGAAGAATAAATGGAGAAAGCCCGGCACTTGCCCTCAACTGAGCAGATACACAGGATACTGGCAATGATGAAGGCATAGGAAGCCATGGTGAGGAGGAAATTGACCACCCAAAGTAAACATCTCCGATGATAACCATGATGTTGTTCAGTATGTAGGGCCACAGGCGAGCATCAGCAGCATGAGGATTTCACACAGGAAATCATGGATCTGATGCGAGCCACAAAAAGTTTGCTGTGCCATTAGGCCAGTGTGCACAAAACTGTTGATTTCACCAAACAACCACACACTGCTTGCCAGCAGGGCATAGAGTTGCTTGTTCAGTGTGTGGTACTGCAGAGGCTGGCAGATTGCCACATAGCAGTCATAGGCCATGACTGTGATCATCAGCAGCTCGGTACCAAGTACCCATGATATGAAGAAAAGCTGGGCCATGCAACCCCCACAAGAAATGATGCAACCTTTACCCACCAGGTTCTTCAGCAATTTGGGGAGAACAGTAGAAATGCCCATGATGTCTACATGGCCAGGTTGGTGAGAAAGAAATACATTTGTGTGTGGAGGGCTGGATTCAGGCAGATGGCCATGAGGATGGGGCAGTTCCCTGCAAGAGCCATCAGGTAAAGGAGGAGGAAGAGAACAAATGAAATATCCTGGAACTGAAGGTTTTCTGAGAAACCCTGCAGGAAAAATTCCACCACATCTGTGTGGCTGTTTGTTGCCATTGGGAGGGTCAACATCTCCGAGGTGTCCTCAGAAGCAAAGAGTGCCTCCAAGAGGGGAGCACAATGTCCAAGTGGGCATTGAATCCTTTCTGCATGCCAGTTCAGCTAAGAATATGTTTGTGGTGATGCCTTTGGCCTAGGAAGCAAACATGACTAGGATGTTAATTTATGTCCCTGCACTAAGTGAGACAATCAGAAGATTAACTCTCCCCTCTGGAGCCCTTCTTGTAACCATCTCAGCCACATAGAAACCCTCACCATGACAGATTATCCTTCCTGTATGTGGCAGGGCCTACACTGTCAATAAATTATCACAGAAAATGGAGTCTCTTTTCACTTAAATTGTGAATATTTCCTATATTATCCAGGCATGTGAAAGCTACTGAGAGATTGATCATGAAGCATAGGGTGTTGTGTTCATCTGTGAGTGTGACATAAAAGGAACAGACACCCAGCCAGACTGATCATTGTGCTCTAGGCTTCAGAACTCCCAAAGAGGAAAAATCAATTCAGGTGAAGATAAGGGGAGGCTTCATGGAGAGATTTCCTCAAACACAGGATGGAATTCTCACCATCAAAGAAGACAAGATGGGCAGAAAGTTGGGCAGACTTAAAAGGGATTTGCAATGGATGTACACATCCTGGGGCCTTGCCAACAAGCATAGACCACATTTCACATCATAGTCCACCCTCTCTCTCACACAGTTCTGTGTGGTATATGCTGATGCAAAATGGCCTACATCTGTCGCCACAACGCCACTCAGGACAACCCCCAAGTTCCGGAAAAGCCCCTGTATTTCAACTGCCCCTCCCCTCCCTGCCCCAAAAACATCCAGTGGCCACCAGCTCCACCTCACTGTTACAATTTCTTCCATTGCTTGAATCACAATATGTCTACAGCAGAACACTACCAAGTCCACTCTAGTCCATAACTCCTCCACCAATCCTGAGGAATTTGGGATGGTGATGTTGGTGTGGGATGTTGTGGGAGGTGTGGGAGGTGGGGAACATGGGAATCCCTGTAATTTTTGAGGAATAATTAGGTAATCTAAGCACCTTTAAATATATATATATATATAAAATAACATTTATGTAAGCAAATGCACATATATGCATATGTATTTATATAACATCTTACAAATATTGGTATGTATTGTGAAAAATTTTGATTTTTACCCACAATTTTAAAAAATGGCAAAAAAAAGGATTTGCATGTTCTAAGGGGATCAGAAGCTCATGGTGCAGCATGGGAAGTGGTCTGGGGCACCAGAGCCATTCGAGTCTTACAGGCAGCCATCAGCCTCAGAGTAGGTGAGGGGGTACTGTTAAAGCACATCTGTTATTAACCTGGCAGCAGGCCCTTCAGTCAAAACCTGAACAACCTAATCCTGCCTTGTCCACTTCAAGGCTGTTTTCAGACTGTGTGGACTCAGGGTTTAGGCATCCATGGCTGCTCTTTGAGCAGCTGGATACTGTTGCCAGTAGGACACCAACTCCTGGTTCTAACCCCATCCAGGTTTCCTTGAGTTAAGTGATAATTTTCTTCCTTAAATAAGTGTCTGGCTGTGCCAGGGGATGGGGATGAAGCAAAGAAATGAAGAACCTAACTTCAGTGTTTCCTGGGACCTCCTGTCAATGCATTCACCCAATTTCCAGGCCTCTGAGACCACCCAACATCACACACCTCTCCAGTATCCTATCCCTAAAACAGGAAGCTGGGACAGGATGGGATGCATCACAGATAAAGTTTGTCTTCCTTGAGCTCCCCACACTGGGTCCAAGAAACTGCTGTTCTATCAACCCCAAGCTGAACATTTCATTCCCTTCCCCTGTACTTGGCACACCCCAGTTCAGGTATCCCAGGAAAGAGGACGGGTTGCAGAACCTGCCCTTGAGTTTCCCTGTATTTAAGGAATCCCTGAGAACAAGGAACTTTCCTAACCAGGGAGCTAGTCCTCCAGTATCCCATGAACAGAGATGCTAAGTATTTGCAGAAATTTATACCTGGCTGTGAACACCCAGTTGTTGGAGTTCAGTTCAGGAACAGGCATGTTGGGGGTTCTGTGACAGTGCTGATTGCAGCCTGTTCATGTTCCTCAATCTCTCTACCCCACCCTTACAAGGGCCAATGAGTGCGCAGCCTGCTGACCTGAGCCCAAGCTGTGTCTCTGCAGAGCTGGAGTGCTAATGGCCCAGCAGGATGGAGTGGGGATTCCTCAATCCCAGGGTTATCACATCCAGAGATCACCACTGGAGCAATGCAGTGACAATCCCCTCACACATGCTTCTCCGCAATGCATGGAACCAGGCACAGGTGAACACCATGCTCCTTTGGCCCTTGCTCTCCTGAGTCCACTGTTAACATCCAGAGTGCAAGCTGTCTGTGCATCCACACATTCAACTCAGTGCCTCTTTATCCAGATTCACAGGGAGTTGAGTCAGTCATCTCCAGCTTGTGCAGCCAGAGTGGCTTATTTTAAAGAACTTCACCTATCCTTGCATTAAAAACACAGGTGCTATTTTCCCCTCTTACTGATTAACTGCACAGATGGGGCCAGGGTCAGCAGGCCAAGGAGCTTGGAGGGAAAGTCTTGGGCACTTCAGTATTTCAAACTGAAAGAGTAAAGACTGGAGTAAAGCAATTTCAGGGACATGTTTTCCACAGTAAAACTAGCCAGGAACAAACCAAAGGTACATTTTCAGAAACATTGAAAGCAAAGTTAGGAAAGATAGACCAAAATTCAAGGGTTTTAAAGGATGGGCCTCAAACTGCTTCTTATCTAAATTGAAGACATTCACAGTTTTATGAAAGATAAACAATATTCTTACCTTGATTAAAGGGGAGATAGAGACCTTTGGTTAAAAGCCCTGATTCCTACCACTTGTTGCATCCTTTGTTTGCTGCTGTTATTTAAATCAATCAAGACCATCTGCATAGGGTGCACACCTAGGTCACTGGGGAGCAAGGAGGGGCTAAAGAGCAGGAGCAGCCTTCAGGCAGCAATTACCTCCAGCCAGGTGTGTACAGTTTCCATGCAGGGGCTTGGTTGGGAGCTGAGGAATGGACAGGGGCAGGACAGGGACCTGAGGCCATGGGGAGGGGCTCCCAGGCCCAACTGCTCAGGGCAAGCATCTTGGCCTGAGCTTTATATGGGAGCTGATGGGGTCTCTCAGACCAGTCCCTATCGATGGATCATTTTTGTTCTGCTAACCCACACAAGGGCCTGTGCACAGCCAGTCATGCAAAAATTAAATTCATTCCTTACAGCAGTTGTAGACTTACAGAAATATGGGAAGATAGTATGGACTGCTCTTACCACATGCACAGTGCCCTATAGTTATACTGCATTAATATGGAACATTTGTCACAATGAAATAATAATGATACATCATTGTTAACTAAAGTATTCAGTTTAGAGAGATTTCCTCATTTTTCCAAAATGACACAGTTCTGTCTCAGCAGCCTTCACAGACACCACATGGCATTTAGTTGTCATATCTCCTTGGGCTCTGCTTGGTGCTGAGGGTTTCTCGAATGTCCTTATTAGATGAACTTCACCATTTGCGGAGGAACAGCCAAGGACTTTGCAGGTGGGCCCTCCATGGGAATTTGTCTGATGTTCTCCTTAGGAAAAGTCTGAGGCTATGGGTTTGGGAGGAAGACAACAAAGTTAAAGTGCCCTTCTCATCACATCCTCTCAAAACTGCATGCTGTCAACATGACTTAGCACTGAAGATGTTGAATTTGATAAGATGCAATTTATTAATCACAGAGGTTTTAAGGTTCAGCAATATGTTGAGTTGCCATATACCTCTGGGAGACATGCTGGCATGCCCTTGAGGGATGCATCAGATGCAGCACCAGGAGTCCAAGGAGTGGTGAGGGTAGCATATGCAAAGCAGCCCCAGCCCCAGGCCCCTCAACATTGTTGGTCCCAGATCTGGGCCAGGAAGCTCTCAGCTTCACAGGAAGTTCAGAGGAGAAAGATGTGGAGCCAGGTGCTTTTCTGCCCATCTGGGTGGCACTGCAGTGAGCTCACTATAACCAGTTGCTTCCCTGATCAACCAAATTTTCATAAATGATTAACACGGTATCTGCCAGTGATCTTCTTATAATGTGTCTAGCATGTGAACATATGACAATAATATAAAAAATGGAAACCTAGCAATTTACCATAGTAACCAACATTAGAAAATAAGACAAAAATGTGTCATTATAAAAGAAACAAGAGGGTCATTAATTTAATGTGGTTCTTAACTTTGTAAAAAAGAAACACTGGTTACCTTATATTTTTCAAAATATTCTAGAGTCCTTTGCATAAATCAATGAATATTTTAGTCTCTGAAAGACAATTATATATTTCATATTATAGGTAATACAATGGAATTTCAATGACTCAAGAATTTGATATATTTTTTCAACTCATTTAGTTTAGATATAATCATCAGCTACACCTTTATTTCCTGACTGAATAGACTACTTTTTAAGAGGATGATGTTGATTTATGAAAATAAGCAGTGATCAAGGTTCCTGAAACACTGATGTCAAACTTATCCCAAGATCCCCAACATGGAGCCATCATTTATATACTATAAGCCTCATTATCCATAGGAATTGGTCAATAAACTATTCTGAGCACCTAGCAATGCATATATTTGTCCTATGGTCAGGAAGAACCTCACTACAGTGAATTGTTCCCCTCCCCAGATGGTTTAGGTATCTGGGGTCCAGCCCTCAATGTGATGCTAAGCTTGAGGTTCCTTTACCCAAGCATCGCTTGGAGAGTATACAGAGAGTGGGGGACCCAGTACTCAACCTGTGGAGAGAAGACCAGCAAAGGAGACTGGGTCCAGGAAGGAGATGATCTACATGATGACCGAGACAGACTGGAATATTCCCTTGGAAAGGACCATGTATAAGACAGGGGGAAATTCAGAAGACTGTGAGGTCATGCCTGTATGTCCCCATGACTCCTCTGCAGAAAGCACCCTGAATGCATCTTATTCTTGCATTTACTTGACTTTGAGAATGGTAAAGGCTGAACCAAACACAAAGTGCAGCCCAAGTTTGGGAGGGAGCAGTGAGTGAGGTCAAGGGGTTTTTGGGTGCAGAAAAGCAGGGACAGGTGCTGTCTTAAATATTACACCAGGTAGGGGCATTAGTACTCCAAGCTGACCAGCTGGTGAATGAGATGGAGCTGGACACAATGAGATCTCTCAGGACAACCTAGCTTCTGGATGACTCTGCCCCACTTGGAGTAAGCAGGTGCCCAGAGGGAGGGCCTTGGAGGTGGTGGGTGCTTCCTGCCTCTATTCCAGTCTCAGGTATTTGTTTCCACCTCAGAACATCTTGCAGGTGTCTGCTTATATGATGCCAATCCAGAAAGGGTATAAGTGGCTTTGAAAGAGGTGATGGGGGTCTGGGAAGGAGAAGATGAAGAATGGGGCTGGGAAGGAGGGTCACAGTGAGAGTTGCCTGTCCCCATGCCCCTGAGGATTCACACCAACTAGGCTGGAGCCCTGAGGTCTGGATAGACCTTCACAAGACAGCCCTGAAACTTAGGTACCACTCTCTGGATCAAAAGGAGTCCTCCACATAGACCAGATTTTGTTTCTCTTACAGGCACATGGGGTATAAAATAGATTATAGAAAAATAAAGTTGCCAATCTCTCACTGTTCTTTATGGGTCTGTGCTGAGCTTCATTTTCAACTTTTCATCAAGTTTTACCATCACCATCCAACCACAGAGCTGCATTTCTCAAATGACCCACATGTGCACAGCAACTTTTTGCCCAGCCACATGGCAAGGATGTAAGCTGTGTAGGTGGCAGACCACACCTCTGATATCATGGTTGAACACACGGAGGAGGGTCCTGAGAATGCACTAAAACACCCAAAACCACTAACCTGCAGGTAGGAGATTGAGATGACTTAATCCATCATTAAACTTGGCCCAAACTCAAATTGCAGGTGAGCCTCATCCTGAACTGAGGTTTCCTTCCCTGGAGCCTGCTACTCCTCACCCCTCACTTATTGGACCTTTGCATCCCTGACCAAGAACACCTATGTTTCTCCCCTACCCCCACTCTTCCCCCCAAAATTAATCCTTGTCCACAAAGTATTGAACTGCATTAATTCTTTTTGTTTCACCTCTGTTTTGGCACTATTTAGAGAAATATGGATTCAAACTGATATAAATACAGCTAATTGTGTTCATTTCCAAATTGCTTGACATTTTCTGAGTTACGTTAATCAGGGCCTAGGAAGCTGTCTTCAATGAACAAATACTTGTACTGTCCCTGTGATGTGGCAAGCAGTCTGCTGGACCCTAAATGGATAGTGGTGAAGGCAGAAGCTTCCATTCCAGCCTAGAGGGAAGCCTTAAATTTCCCAAATAGAACCTTATAATAGCCAACTTTCTCAGCTGTTATCTAAGGCCCAGGAACAAGCTGGGACTGCACACCTGTCATCGTACTTGATGAAGAAATTGAGGGGAAGGGAAGCCATACATTTGCCCAAAACCTCACACATTGGGAAGTGGTACTGTCAGTATTCAAACCAGGTTCTGATTATAGGACCACAACTGTAACCCTGTAACCATGGGGTTAGACTTCTATGAAATCCAAAAATATTAAAGAAGATATAGACAACCAAAAGTAACAGGTGGAGACATCCATATTTGAGGAAAGATGGTTGAGGAGGAACTCCATGGATCAGTCAATCCAATAAAATGACTATTGAACTGGAAGGAACCATCTATATCAACTATTTTGAAACTCTGGTGTCTAGTGGAACATGGTGAAGTATCCAGTGAAGAACTGGATGAAGAAGCTGGTAAATTGCAGTAAATACTGGTGAATTTTTTCCATTGTGCTGTGTCTACCACCCACCAGCCAGGTGATAGGCAGTAGTGGAGACTGTATTCCAGGCTCATGTACATCTTGCCTGTGCCAGGGTGGGGTACAAAGATGTAGTCTTCCAAACTCTGGGGAGGTGTGGTCTGATCAACTTTCACTGGTTTTGATCACCTACCTCATATCATTGGGTAGTACCACTTTTGAGGGCATACTTTTTTCCAACTTCTCTCCAGAAAAACACCCTGAAGAGACTTAAAAAGACAAATTATATGTTTCTACATTCCCTTTCCATTTCCATTTTTAAGCAAAAAATCATTTGGAAATCCACAAATTGATGTCTCCAGCCAACAAAAATCAACACAAACCTAGAAATCCCAGAGGAGTGGAATAAATAGATTTAAGGAGTATTAGCCTCAAAATACTCAGAATGCCCAGTTCTCTACAAAACCAACAGTGAAACAGGGCAGTTTTAACCATTAAAGGAGCAAATGAATTTGCTGGAAACTATGTCAAAAGGAATGCATAATTTGGAACTATTAAAGATTTTGAATCAACTATCCTAAATATGGTCAATGAGTAAAGGAATCCATATAAAATGAGCTAAAGGAATTAGGAAAACCTTCTCTGGATAAAATAAAAATACATGATGAAGAAATACCAGAAGAAGTTTTGGTATTTCAAAGTACATTAATAAAATGAAACCCTTATTAGATGGACTCAACAGCAGATTTGAACAAGCAGTAGAATGAATGAGCCATCTGGTAGGCAAGATAAATGAAATTGTCTAATGTGAGAAGGTAGAAAAAATGAAAAATTATGAACAGAGCCTGAGGGATTTGTGGCACTCTATGACATGTACTAACTTATACATCATTTGAATCCCAAAAAGGTAGGAGGCAGCAAAAGGGGCAGAAAAAGCATTTCAATTAAAAAAATGGACAAAATCCCCAAATCAGATGAAATACATAAATATAAACATCCAGGAGCTCCAAAAACTCCAAGAAAAATATATTCTAAGATATCTGTCAAGACACATTAGAATGAAATTGTCAAAATTGAAATAAAAAAGAGGATTTTAAAAGCAGCAAGAATTTAATTGCCACATACAAGGATGCACAATAAGAATAAAAAAGAAGGAGGAGTGTGGGAAAATGGTATTGGATTAGGCAAACAATGTTCAGCTCTCCACAAAAACAATGGAGAAAGAGCCAAGAGCTAAGCCAGGGACCTGCTTTAGGTGTCAGCAGACCGTAACAGTGCTTCACAACTCCCAGGATGGTGAAGGACACAGAGATGAAGAATCTGAATCAACAAACTGTGAGTTACTAAACCTCCCAGCTGCTAGGAAGGGCTCCCCTGAGATATTAAGATATTAAGTGGGGGTAAAACCCCTGGCTTATTACAGCTTACATAGTGAGGAGCATACAACTTCTTCCCTGTCAGCTTTAACAAGGGAAAAGGGAGGGGAATCAGGGGGCTTTTCTTCAATTAATTTCACCAGCAAAGCCAGCTTTGAATCTCAGCTCTGGACAGACCAAAACAGAGTGAAACACCTCTGCAGAAAGGTGCATCAATGGAGCACCATCTCCTAGATGGTTTGGAAATTGTATGGACAAAAACTGCTTTTCTGGCAATGTTTAACCCACCCTTGGGAGAAAATCTGTGCCCCATTAGTGAGGTCCTCGCATGATTTTGATAACTTAACATGGAAAAATTTAAAGACTTAGTATAATTTGATGCAAATATCAAAGAAGAATTGTGAAAAAATAATAAAAACTGCAAGAGAGAGACATTGGCCATGAGAGGAAATTCACCAACAGATTCAGATGCCTAAATATCAGTAAAAAATTACAAGAATATCAGGAAACAGGAAGAGAAGGTCCGACCAAAATAACAATCCAAATATCCTGAAGAGATACAGGATTTAAGACAATTAATCAATGATAATCACACAACTCTCTTAAATAAATTTAAAGAATTCAAAGATAATATGACAAAAGTGATAAAGGATATTAAGAAGAAACTGGGTGAGCATAAAGAACAATTTGAAATTCTGCAAAGAAAAGTAACAGACTTTAAAGGAATGAAAGACCTGATGGGTGAAATTAAAAATACATTAGAGGCATATAAGAGTACATTTGAATTGCTTGAAGACAGAATTTGTGATTTCAAAGACAGAATACCTGAACTGGAAAAAACAGGAGAACAGAACAATAAGAAAATGGAAAAAGTGGAACAGAGTCTCAGGGAATTAAATGGCAACCTGAAACACAAAATATGCTCATTACTGGTCACCCAGAAGGAGAAGAAAATGGAAAAGTTGCAGAAAGAATATTTGAAGAAATAAGGACTGAAAACTTCCAACCCATATGAAAGTCATAAATGTTAATATCCAAGAAGAACAATTCAGTCCAACCAGATTAAATCTGAATAGACCTACCCTGAGACACTAATATACAAAATGACAAATATCAGAGATAAAGAGAAGATTCTAAAAGCAGAAAGAGAAAAGCAAAGCATTCCATAAAAGGGAAACTCAATAAGATTAAGCACTGACCTCTCTTCAAAAACCATGGAGAGAAGAAAGTGGCATGATGTATTTAAGATATTGAAGGAGATAAACTGCCAGCCAAGAATTCTATATCTTGCAACTCTGTCCTTCAAGACTGAAGGGAAACTCAAAATCTTCACAGACATTCAAAACCTGATAGACTATACTACCAAAAGACCAGGATTACAAGAGATATTAAAAGGAGTCCTGCAGCCTGAAAGGAATAAACAAGCATGGAAGACATGGATAAGAGTGTAGAAATCATGATTATGAGAAAGAGTAAATTAAAGGATAAATGGATAGACCTAGTACAATGTAACATCAGAAAACAAAAGGACAAAATGAATGAAGTAAGTAATGACATTAGTAGAGGATTTGCTGGTTCATATGGAAGTTCTATATTTAGCTCCCTGAGTAACCACCAAACTATCTTCCACAGAGCCTGCACCACATTACATTCCCATGAATATGGTAGGAATGTTCCTATTTCTCCACATCCTCGCCAGCACTTATTTTTTTTAATAGTGGCTATTCCATGAGGTGTGAGATAACTCATTACAAGTTTTATTTGAATTTCCCTAATAACTACTGTTATTGAACATTTTTTTTCATGGGCATTTTAGCCATTTGTATTTCCTCTTTGGAGAAATGTCTATTTAAGTCTTTTGCCCATTTTTAAATTGGATTGCTTGCTCTTTTATTGTTGACTTGTATGATCTCTTTACAGAGAATCGAAATTAAACCATTATCAGATATGTGGTTTCCAAGTATTTTCTCATTTGGAATGGGTTATTTTTTCACCTACTTAATGAAGTCTTTTGGATCACAAAAAATGTTTAAGTTTAAGGAGTTCCCATTTATCCATGTTTGCTTTCATTGATCTTGCTTTAAGTGTAAGGTTTAAGAATGCACCACCTAATACGAAGTCTTGAAAATAGTTTCATATATTTTCTTCTAGGAGCTTTATGATTCTAGTTTTTATATTTAGCTCTTTGATCCATGTTGAGTTATTTTTTTATTTCCTGTGTTTTTTTAAATATATTTTTTTATTTTTTAAAAGATACTTAGATTACATAAATGTTACCCCAAAATTGTAGGGATTCCCGTATGCCCCACCTCCCACTTCTCACACAACCTCCCACATAAACATCATTCATTAGTGTGGCACATCACCTGCAATAGATATACACATATTGGGGCTTTTCCAATAAGCATGGACCAAAGTTCACATTGCAGATCACACTCTCTCCCACACAGTTCTGCATGTTATATGATGATATAAATGGCCTATATCTGTCATTGCAATGTCACTCAGGATACTTCCCAAGTCCCAAAAAAGCTCCTGTATTACAACTGCTTTTCCCTCTCCGTGCCCCTAAAGTGTCCAGTAGCCACTGGCTCCACATTAATGTTGTAATTTCTTCCATTGTGTGAATCACAATATGTCTATAACAGAATATCAGTAAGTCTACTCTAGTCCATAGCTCTTCCCCCAATTTTGAGGAGTCTGAGATAGTGATGTCCTTTCTAGATGGTGTGGTCTAGAAGAGACTTGAAAATCATTTTGGTGTGGTGTACTCAGTCATCAGGGTCCCATTTGAATTTACAAAAGAGAACTCAACCTGACCAGGAGAGGGGAAGGGGAATCTGCTCATATATCCTGCTGAATCCTGCTGCCCAAGGAGAATAAATCATGCCCAGGGAGAAGTGACTGAATAGCTTTCTGAAGAACTAACTGAGCCAATTAGAAAGGTATCTCAGTGTAGGAATTTCTGCCATGAATATATGTGTTCCCTAATTCGATTCCTGGCTCCTCTAAGAGTAGTGATCCACTGGGTTATCTAACATCCAGCTGATGACATAGGACAGGGAAAACAATGACATTTTTGTACTAGCTCCTTTTGGGTCCCTTATTTAAAAAAAAAAAGATTACTTAAAAAAATATAACTTAGGTTACTGGCTAAAACCCACCTCAAAACCTGCAGAGAGTAGCCTGCAGGGAAATTGATTGATGAACACAGGCAGCCTGAGAGGCTCCACAGGGGCCCAAGAAGGAACACTGTTCTTCTGTAGCTTTGTTTGACTGCTTGTTTGTGTGTTTGTTTGTTTATTTTGTTTCTTGTTTTTCTTTCCTATTTCCTCACTGCAGTTTTTAAAAAATTAGGTGCTACTAGCATCTTTCTTCTTTGCTATGCTTCTTCTTCCTTGATTTCCCATTTTCTGTTTATACTGATTTTGCCTATCAACACTATCTCTTTCCCTTCCTTCATCTTTCTATTTCTGCTTTCTGTTGTGGTTCTTACATTCCAACTATTTTTATTAGTCCTTAACTTTACTGATTTTGATTTCAATCTTGTCCATTCGGTTTTCATTATTTTTTGTTAATTTTTTTCCTTCCATGCTTTCTTTTCTTTTCTCTCTCTCCTCCTCATTCTGGCCTTTTAAATCATTCTATATTTTTATCCATTCAGTTTCCCATTTCATTATAGGTACAACAATTTTTTATTCCTAATATTCTACACTGCATACATGACTTAAATATTCATTTTACTAAGTCTTATATTGCCCCTCTTCTAACTTTTATTATTATTACTGTTATCCTTTACCTGTTCTTACCTCTTTCAATTTCTCTGGTCCTAATTTTCTCCTTCAAGGGAACATAGAAAGCAGCAAGTAATAAGAACAAGAAGATCAAGTACCCAAGGGAAAACAT
>JAQZBX010015073.1:0-37923 GCA_029593785.1 Cabassous unicinctus
TCTTCAATTTTTAATTAAGGAAAAGTATAACTCTAGCTGCAGTTTATTTGTGAACTTGCAATTGGTATCTTGATTTCTTTCTAGGTCCTGAATACATGTTTCCCTCCAACATTGAGCCTGAACCTAATGATCTCACTGTTGGGGTTGCCCTGCATGGGGTTACAAAGATCTATGGCTCAAAAATCGCTGTTGATAACCTCAATCTGAACTTTTATGAAGGGCATATTACTTCATTGCTGGGGCCCAATGGAGCTGGGAAAACGACTACCATGTATGTTACTTTTCAAGACTTATTTTCATTGCTGCGTATTACTTAATGTTTCCCTACCTCTTTTCTAAAATTAAGGATGTTATATCTCTTGGATGGAGTAAGATGGCTCAACTTGTATGCTATAGAATTGGGCCCATCATATCTGTTTTATTTGGTCCATTTAATGTTGGCCCAACCAATACTTCTTGCAAACTTTAATTCAGTGCCAATATTTTAAAATGGGGAATTGTCTTATAAAAATAAATATTCTTGGCATCTTTTAAATCATAGGAAATTTTGGCAATGTTGAGTTCGCTTTGTTAAGATAATTCTGGTTCATCACCGCTCCCCACCAATCTGTATTGCCTCGTATACCCAGACTGCCTCAATTATTTGCATTTCTATCCTGGCCTATATATAAATTTGAATTTGCACACCCTAGTATGAACACATTTAGGCCCAGATGCTTCCCGTGCCTTGATTTATAGGAAATAAAAGAATCAGCAGCTATCAAATATAGAACAAAAAGGTGAGGAGAGGTGCATGGGCTGTTCTTTCTCCATCTTCATTTAACCAACATTTTCCTGCATCAGAATGGGGAAGAAATTCAAATGTTTTTAAACTGACATTCTCTTGAACTTTTTCTGATTCCTCTCCTATGTTCCACATCAGCTTAGCTGCCTGAGTTCTCTCTAAAATGTTTTTGGTGCTCTAACTCTCATTTGAGAAAAATGTCAGTTGCTGTACATTGTATGGTAAGCTCAGTGATTTCCAAGGCATATTTAAATTATTTTTTTTGTAAATAAAAGGGGACAAAAAGGAGATTACAAAAGGAGTGAACATGCAGCCACTCTCATTTACATGACTGTTGTTTTTTTTTTTAATTTAAGAATTGGCTTTTTAGTGAGAACACACTATTTAAAAGGCAAGATTGCAAATAGGCAATGAGAGGCAAATGAAGAAAAGGCATAGAAAAAGCTTTTGAAGAGGCTGCAATTTTAGATGAAAAAGCACAGTTTTATCATTCTGAATATAAATCTTATTATAAAGAATGGAGTATGTTATTTGTATTTTAATGTTTTATGGAAAGAATTGTATTGATTCTCTATTTAAACCACAACTATTTATTGAAGGTCTACTGTGTGTGAGGCACTGAATTAGGTGCTGGGATAGAGTGGTCAGTAAACAGAGCCTCTCCCTGACCTCATGGAGCTTACATTGTAGAAAAAGAGATAGATATTAAATATGTGCCTAGTTGCCCAAGCATTTGAAAGATGATTGCATATTAACTGGGTGAGACCACCCTGGCCATGGTGTGGAAAAGGGATGGGAGATGATCAAAGAGTATGTGGGAAGTAGAGTTAGGAACCCACAGAGTGGGTTAGGGAGGTGGTGATGGTGGCTTGGACCATCGTGGTGACTGTGAAAGATGTGGGTGGAGTCAGAAGATTAAGATAGGAGGAGGGTGAAAAAAAATGACATCTGGTTTTATCATATGCTGAAATAGGTAACGTGGTAGGTTTGAGGGCAAAGATTGTGAGTACAGTTGATACCCCTGTAAGACACGTAGTGAAGAAGTGGAGTTGTTTATTGGATGTACAGAGTGAGCCTGGACCTGAGTGATGATGTCTGGGCTAGAAATATAAGTTGGGGACTAGTCAGTCAGCAGATATTATTTAATGTTAGGGAAGTGCATGAAATTGCTCAAGGAGTGACAATACTTACAATTAAAAAACCCAGTAATTTCTGTCATTATTAGTGCAACTGCCACCACCGCTACTACCATCATCATGTCATGTTTATGTAATACCTAAATTATTAAAAGATTAAAAGTAATTTTCATTTTTATTACCATTTAATACCATTTCATTTCATAGCTTGACCTTGTTTGAAGAGATACACTGTAACATTTTTTGCTAATAATTGAGATTTATTTAGTCCTAAAATCTAACTTAAATGCTTAGTTCATATATAATTTATCTTTCTTTTATTTCCAGCTCAATGTTAACTGGGCTGTTTGGGACCTCAGCAGGTACCATATTTGTTTATGGAAAGGACATCAAAACAGACCTAAACACCGTGCGCAAGAGCATGGGGGTCTGCATGCAGCACGACGTCTTGTTTAGTTACCTCACTACGAAGGAGCATCTCCTCTTGTATGGCTCCATCAAAGTTCCTCACTGGACTAAAAAGCAGCTGCATGAGGAAGTAAAAAGGTAGGAACCCCTTTCAGAGACCTGCAACTTGGTTGGTCAAGCTATGATGATAATACCAATAGAAAATACTTTCCCACAAAACAATTGCTTTGTAGTTTCTCTATCTCTTTGGTATTGTGTACTTTTAGAAAGAACTTTGTTTCAAATTCAAAAATAAATAAATAACAGAAAAATGCAACTCAATAAGTTGTGAAAACATTACTCCTGAAAAGTTCTTTCCAGGCACTTTTTTTATCCCATCTAATTCCAACTTCTAATTCACTTGATCAGAAAGATAACAGATGAACACGGATTAGTTAGACGACATAGCCAAGGGTCTCCTTATTAATGAGAAAAATGAAGAAGTGAAAAAATGCCTAATCATATTCATACCTCCTAAACCCAAACATTTTTAATGTCATTATCCTCACCAGCCAGCTCTCATGCTGGAATTATTTAACTTTCTTCATCTTTGGCTCCCTATTGCCCCCAAACCTCTGCTTCTAATCTCCATGGCTACTATATTAGTCCAACTCCTAATTGGACTCCCAGCTTCTACTCTTCCCTCGTCATCGATTCTTCAAATTGCAGCAAAGGTGATCCTTTGAAACCTCAGATCAGACCATGTCACTCATGGGGTCAAAATCCTCCAATGGCTTCCAACCAAACTCAAGTGTAAAACTCAGTAACGTCCTTTCTTACCCAAGCCTACTAGGCCCTATAAGCTCAGCACCCAATCACACTTCTGATTTCGTTTCCTTCTACTCTCCCCTCCATTCACTCTGCTCTAAGCACATTGGCCTAGTTGCTGTTCCTTGATTGTGTTAGGTCTGCTCAGGCCATAGGACTTGCCACTTACTGTTCACTCTGCTTATAGCACCCTTTCCCAGATAGCTGCTTGGCTTGCTCCTCCACTTTCCTGGTGTCTGTTCAAATGTCACCTGCTCAGATTTGACCACCACATATAAAATGGATGCCTAAAATAACATGTTCCAGGAGCTCCTTACCTCAAATATCCTGCTTCATTTATTTTTATTGCCCTTAATCACTACCTGGCATATTATAACTTTACCTGGGAATATGTTTATTGACTGAATATCCCTGCATTCTTCCACATCCATACACATATTAGAACTTAAGCTCTTTATGGGTAGAACTTTAACTGTTCACTGTCTTTCCCCCACACCTAGAACAGACCCTGGCACAAAGTAGGTATGCAATCTATAAATATTTGGCAAATGAATGAATGAAATAATGAACAATATATATAAAAATCCCTATATGTTTTGTTCTGAGTATTAATTTTGTACCTCCAACTGGGTGGTAAATGATAGAAAACTACTTTTATTTGTCCTCAGTAGTTCACTGAACCTTGCTGAGTACATAAGAGTTGCTTAATGAATACCTATTGCTTCGGGTATTTACTGTATTTTTCCGATATCTAAATATTCTAAACATAAAATATAACCACCATACATTACTTTTGAAGGACTTTAAAAGATACTGGACTATATAGCCATCGTCATAAGAGAGTTGGAACATTGTCAGGAGGAATGAAGAGGAAGTTATCCATCTCCATAGCTCTCATTGGTGGATCAAGAGTGGTCATTTTAGATGAACCATCCACTGGCGTTGACCCCTGTTCTCGCCGAAGCATATGGGATGTTATATCCAAGAACAAAACGGGTATGACTGCTTTCCTGTAACTTCACCCAACAATTGTAACTTTGTCCTGTGGACTACACAAAAACAAGTTGAAGCCTTTTTTGTTTATGATATTACTTAAATGTCTCAGTTTGTCTCTTCCCCTTCCAAGGGGCCAATTAGTTCATGTCTCTCTAGTGCCCGCTATTAGTTGAACATTTAGTTGATTGAGAACATGCCGATATCATGGTAGTTCCAAATTCTGCCTAGAAGAGCTTAGAATCTAATTAGAGATACCAAACATACACAAATGAAAATAAACTGAAAACAGACTAAGTAAGTGCTAACAGGATGTGGAGCAAAGGTGCAATCAGAGTGGAGTGGATTAATCAGAGAGGAATATTCAAAGAGTCTTTAAAAATTATTGCTTTTTCATAGTAAAAAAAGGGGAGGGAATGGAAAATGAAGCCAACGAGGAACAACTCTGACAGATTGGGAGGAACTGATAATACCCACACTATAAATGATGGACAGGTAGCCATAGAGCATAATAAATGCATTTGTTGCCTATTCATTTGAAAAACACCTCCCAATATTTAGGGACCCCTTTCCTGAGTTTCTCTTTGATCATTTTGAAACTCCTCCTGGTCCGTTGGCTTTCCAATTAGCTTATAAAACATGACTCTTCTCTTCATATGTCACAAGATTTAGACTTGCTAACTCTATATATCTTGGGTACTGTATCATCATTTTTCATTCTCTATTGTTTTCATCTGTTTTTTTCAAGCCAGAACAATAATTCTGTCAACACACCACTTGGATGAGGCTGAAGTGCTGAGTGACCGCATTGCCTTCCTGGAGCAGGGTGGGCTCCGGTGCTGTGGGTCGCCATTTTACCTCAAGGAGGCATTTGGGGATGGGTATCACCTCACACTCACCAAGAAGAAGGTTTGTAGGAGAGAAAATACATCTCATTATGGGGTCATAATTAATTTTTTATATGGAACAGAGGCAGAAATCATCCATTAATAATAATGTCCTTATTAAGATTCATACCTGAGCATCTGAACACCTGGAGATCTTAGTTAAAACCCAGATTTCTGGACCCCATCCCCAGAGCTCAAGAGTCAGTAGTCTGGGGTGGGGCTCGAGAATTTACATTTCCAACAAGTTTGCAGGTGGTGCTGTTGCTTCTGGTCTGGGGAGTGTGCTTTGGGAACCAGGGTGGTAGGTAAAAAAAAAAATGACCTCCAGCCTAAGGTTACTGGTGGCAGATCAGCCTTTACTTCCCCAGCCTTCAAAACAAATGAGGCAAATATGTGAGGCAAATATGACACCATTTATTCACTGTCTGAGCAATACTCATTAATGATGGTGTGGAGGCTGTGACACAGATATGACAACATTGCTTTTACATCTTTTGTAGGAAAATGATGCTGACTAAGGATCCCTGTATCACCTAAAATAGCATGTGATTTAACAGTACTGTGCAAGGTTTATATGCTACTAGGCAGGTTGTGACTACTACCATTTATTTCATATCTGATCATCCTGCTGTGGCTTCTAAAATATAAAAAATCTAGGCACAGGCAATGCAGCAGAAAACTGATGATACTAAATTCTCTGCACTAAAGGGGCTTATATTCTGATAAAGAGTTGGAAAATCAGATGATAAAATCAATAAGTAAATTGTTTAGGATATGAGCATGTAATAAGTGCTACGGGTAGATATAAAGCAGAGGAAGGGGAGTGGGGAATGCTCTCAGTGGTGCAATTTTAAATAGGGTGTCAGGGAAGGCATCCCCAAAAAGCTAACAGATGAGCTTAGACTTGGAGCTGGTGATGGAGTGGCTATGTGGGATCTGGGGACAAAGGGAGAGCAATTGCAAAGCCCTGAGTTTGGAATGTGCCTGAACCTGGAGTGCTCTAGCGACAGAAAAGAGATCAGTGTCATTGGAGGAAAGCATATGAGAGGGAGGATGGTAAGTCATAAGGCAGGGTCGGAGCGGGATGGGAGAACGAGACTAATAGCGCCACAACTTGTAGACCACCGTGAGGACCGCAGTCGGGATGGGGAGCCACTGGAGGAGTGAGGTGTGACCTGACCCATGTCCAGTGTGGTCCAACAGAACTCACCACTCTCTGACAAGGACCTTGGACACCACAGTGGAAAGACATGGGATTGTTTAACTTCTGTTTTTGTCTCTAGAGTCCAAATATGAATGCAAATACAACATGTGACACGATGGCTGTGACAGCAATGATCCGATCACATCTCCCCGAAGCTTATCTCAAGGAGGACATCGGGGGAGAGCTTGTTTATGTGCTTCCTCCGTTTAGCACCAAAGTCTCAGGAGCCTATCTGTCGCTTCTTAGGACACTGGACAGTGGCATGGGCGACCTCAACATCGGGTGCTACGGGATCTCAGATACCACCGTAGAAGAGGTACAACAGGGGCACTTCTTTTTTTTTCTTAATGCTGATTTCACTTGCTGCTCCCTTAAGAAAAATGTGTGCCACTTTAAAAAGAGAGAAGAAATATTTTAAAATAAATATTTCACACAATCAGAAAATCAGAAAATAATCTCAAAGCCCTTTTTATGTAAGACAGACAGAAACGTGTTGCACCAATAAGAGAAGACATATCTTTTAAAGATATACATTGTCACTTAAAATCACATGGGCAATGTTTTTCTCAATAAATGTGATAAAAATTCAAAATCAAACTTCAGCTTAGAAACTGGACAAGACACGCTCTTTTTATGTTAATCAAGTGACCCGGTTTCTCTTTCTAGGTCTTCTTGAATTTGACTAAAGACTCACAAAAAAATAGCAATATGAGTCTGGAACACTTAACACAAAAGAAAATTGGAAATTCCAGTACCAACGGCATGGCTACTCCCGATGATTTATCTGTGAGCAGCAGCAGTTTCACAGACAGAGATGGTATAAATCTAGTGTGGATATTTTATTTAATTCCAATAAATGATATAAATGTAATAATAGCAGAGCAGATTTTTATTATTTTGAAATTCAACTTCATACTTTCTAAATTCAAAAAGACTAAAGAAATGTAAGCTTTCTCTTTTAATATACAAAATAATCATTAAACCAAATTGAATTCTCTTTTTCAAGTCTTTTGAAGAACGTGAAGGAATTTCCTTGGTAGGGTGATGATGAGTATCCCTTTCTACTCACCAGAAATTGTTTTCAAGAAGTAATTTAACTACAATTTCAGATTTGGACTCATCAAAATAAAATCCTTCTCGTAATCGGTGCTGTCCAACAATGAACAAGGGTACCTTGTAAGATAATTCACTCTCTGTTATTAGATGTATTCAAGCAGAGGCAAGAGTCACACACCAAAAAAGAACTCATTGAAAAAAAAAAAATTGTCTAACCTCTCCCCTACACACACACACACACACACACACACACACACACTCTCTGAACCATTCAGGTGTTAAGAAAATTTGGCCCCTGAGAAAATGCCTCTGAATTGAAGCTGGACTTGATGACTAAGATCTATCTATAATAATAAGTTGATTTTTTTTGTTTTCCAATTCTTCGCACAGGACATATTTGAAAAATCAAGTTTCTTGACATGCATTTGAGCCATTGGCTTTTTAAATATAACTTTTATTGTCTCATTTCCTTTCTGATTGCTGATTAATACTTTTGGAAACCCTATACACTTAAAGAAGTGTTTAGTAAGATGATATGTAAATTATGGAGTAGTCATTTCAACAATTTTCTTAAATTGAGAAAATCTCTAGGAACAGGACTTTTAATTAATTTGCCCAGCTCTAAAACTCAGAAAAGATAGTCTCTGATGTTTGCATAATTCTGGAACTTAAGTCTCATTTGTCCTCTACTGTATTCCTCATTTATAATCTTTTGGGGAATGTAGTTATAGAGTCCATGGAATTGAGGGCTTTCATGAGAAAGTGGACTTCTGCTACAAGAAGTAAATGTTATATATTTGCTTCTGCATTTGTCTTATAGTTTAAAGCTATTATTCAGTCCAAATGTTCCCCTATTGACATTATATTTTAGAAAGCACATTTACTCCATTTGATACACCTGTAAGTCATCCACATGTAATTTCTCAAGAAACAGAAAAGCATACTAATTAACTTAAAATATTCAGCTCCTCTACAATTCCCCTTTGCAGAGATATGAGTTTGCATTTAAACTTATTCACTCTGTTTAATTGGAATTCATTTTAAATTAAGCAGCTTTGTATTTTTCCTTATCAGTTTAATGAAGATCATTATTTTTGTGCTGCATAATTTGTGATGGAGAATTAAACATATACACAGGGTTGACGAATGCTGTCATCTTATCACGTGCGAATAAGTGCTTGGCAGCAGGCCTTAGGAGAAAACATTATATTCGAACCTATTTTTAGAGGGTACTGCTGAAATGATTAGTTAATAAGAGTGCTATTGAGGAAGTAGCAGGTTATGGCGTCTAGACCTGCTCTTTCAGAAGTCAAGGAATTTTCCCTAGCTCCTGAAGAACATTTCAAAGTGGGGGAAAGGAAGACATTTTTTCCAATGAGTTCCATTTTGTGCTTTTAATGATAAAAATGACATTTTAAACACAGTGTTATTCTAAATTTCTAAAGATAATGTAATGCTTAAATGTTTGCACTAGAATTTTACTTTGGAGAAGAGGAGACTTTTTCCCTTTCCCTCATTTAGGGTGAATTCATTGGACCTCACATTAGAATCAAAGCCAATTAGACTTACAATCAGTAAATTATTCACAATAGGAACAAGTTCTTAGAGTAGGCTAGTATTTTAGTTTCTATTTATCTTATTTGAATTCTGTCTCTTGATTGAAGCTCTTTTAAGTATTAGTAATTAGCAATATATAATAAGCCTGCATTGAGATTTTGAAGTTTGGGGACAATATGTGTTTAGAAAATTCCAGATAACATGACTTTTAAATGTAAAATTACTAAGTATATGAATAATGATATCTTATGTAGAATGGTTTAAAATTTTCCAAGCATTTTTACATACAATTCTATGAGATAAGTATTATGGTTCTCAATTTTCCTTGTGGAAAAGTTGAGGCTCAATCTCAAGCCTGAAAAATGAAAAGTCTTTAAAACATGAGGTCTTCCCACCACAACATAGTACTATCCAGCCATAGTTTTTGAAGTAACTTTATTACTTGATTTATCAACTTTTCCCTGAAGCATACTAAATCTCTTTTTCTTAAACAGACAAAGTCCTGACAAGAGGAGAGAGGCTGGACGGCTTGGGACTGTTACTGAAGAAGATAATGGCCATACTCATCAAGAGGTTCCACCATACCCGCAGGAACTGGAAAGGCTTCATTGCCCAGGTCATCCTCCCCATCGTCTTTGTAACCACTGCCATGGGACTTGGCACACTGAGAAATACCAGCAACAGTTATCCCGAGATCCAGCTCTCCCCATCTCTTTATGGTACCTCAGGACAGACATCCTTCTATGCGTAAGTCTCTTTCCTTTAACTAAAACGGTGTTTCCGTGATGCTTTCCTGAGGTACCATTGTGCCATGGAATGCTAACGGGGGAAGAACTCAGGAACTACACTGTCTGATTCTACCAAAGGAATGGACAACTTTTATTTACTGCAATGTGACACTTCTTTCACCAATAAATTGCTTTAAAGAGTTTTTGTGTTTGTCTAAAAGAAAAGCTATAGTAGGTATTTCTTTTTCATGACTAGGCTTTAATCAAGAAAGCCAGGTTAGGTTGTAACTTTCCAATCTATTGGGATATACAGAAAATAACTATTTGTTGGTTTTATAAATAAACAGCAATGTTAGAATTCTGTGTAATATAATGCTATATATACAAGAGGTGATCACCAAATACATGTGACAATTAGTAGACTAACAAGGTAGCCAAAGAGAGGCATGTGCTTATTTTTTCCTGTGACACTTTTTTTTTCCTGAGACAACTTTTTAGATTTTTAAGAAAACTATCCTATCGACAGCATGTTTGATTTCTTCCAGTGATTCACAAGCTTGAGTTTAGTACAGGAAACTGGTAGAAGAAAGCATGCATTTGTTTTTCTTTTTTATACATTGCAGGAATTCTCACCCAAGTACAGAGGCACTGGTCTCAGCAATGTGGAACTTCCCTGGCATCGATAACATGTGTCTAAACACCAGTGAGGAGTAAGTGGGTCTTGCTCCTTTTCTTTCCCTTTCAACATTGCAGTGTTGGTGTTTTCATGTTCATGTGGGGGTCGGGGGAGGGTGTGAGTGTGTGAATGGAGATTTGTGTTTGGTTGGAGAAGGGCAGTACCGGGATAGAAATCTGTTTAACAGATTTTCTCTATCTCTTTTCCTTCATTTCATGGCTCTACTATCCTGTAATAATAAATATTAGATACTTTATAATTTGTACAGCTGTTTTGTATATTTTCATTTAACCCTGTGAATTATTAGTCTTGTCTAAAGAAATCAAGATGATAAACAATATAGCTAGAACTGACTCCAAATCACATGTTTTTGAAGTACAGTGTTACTTATTCAAACTTCCAAGATGGTACATAGCTTATGTAACCTTGACCTTGGTGCGTTATTATGCGAATGTATCACCTTCCCATCACAGGTGAAGATGAAAAGAGCAAAGAGAATAAAGGGGACAGAAAGCTCCATTCTGCCACATGAAGATAATTCATTGAGCTTAGGTCTCAGTACTACTTAATCTACTTAATCAATAAATACTTTCCTTTAATCCCCCACCATGAAATGTTAAATCACTCGAAAATGGCAGAGTAATGTATAGTCAAGTTAAGAAAAATCAGTAAAGCCATACCTAGGACTACATACCTGAATTTAATACCAAGTACTCATTTATATGCTCATGCTTAAACTTGAGAACACACACACATACACAAAACACATACCTCATTTTGATATAATTTTTGTTTGCAGAAGATGTTTAAAGAAAGACAATCTTGAAAAATGGAACACCAGTGGAGAACCTATCACTAATTTTGGTGTTTGTACCTGCTCAGATAATATCCAGGTAAGAAGGAATTAAGTTTCAGTGAAGTAGGAAAAACAAAGGAATAAATATTGAAACCTGAAAAATCTATCTAGGTTACCAAAGAGTCAGTATACTTTCATTTTATGGAAGCTAGTAGCTAAAGATGCAGACCTTGGCAGCTCAAAAATATTGCCTTTGAACTTCAGGTCACTGTTTTAAATCCATCTCAAGACAAATTTTGAAAGGTAGGTAATTCCATGATGGTCTTTGTGAAAACCAACTGAAAATGAGTTTTGGTCTCAGTTCAGCTCTAACTAGAAAGCTATATGTTTCACATGACAAAATGCCACCATAGCTGTCATATTTGAAAATACAGTGAGACTGCCACTGTAGTAAACACCTGGGAGGTCAGTAATTGTAAGTCTAGAACAGAACTCTATATGTCTAGAAGCAACACCTCCAGGCTGCAAGAGAAGTCCACTTCCTTAAAGAAATAGGAAAGATTATCCAACCTTCACTAACCCTGTCTGTATTCACACCTTAGTTTTGTAGGTCTATAAATGCACAAAACTTAACAGAACCAAATTCACTGGGGAAATTAAAGACTGCTGAAGAAAAGACTAATAGCTTTTGGAGAGTCATTATATAGCCAACTTACTTATTCAGAGACGGAGGAATCTAGCAATATTTTCTTCAAAGTGGCATACGATTGTACCCTGAATTGTCCAGATACACTATTTTGGAATGGAAATATTTTCAATAAATGTCACCCATTTTGGTGTTCTTGTGCAAGACAGTTACTAACAATAAGAGCTGGAATACAAGAGTCTTTTGGAATCCTTGCATATTTAAAAGTTAGTCTTTAAAAAAAAAAAAAAAGTTAGTCTTACCCAGTATTCTTTCCAGTAATCCCTCATTTAATTTAGTGAAATTCCAAAACTCTTGTATTTTTTTTTTTTTTAGTTCACAGTAAAAGTCACTTTATTTAATATTTAAAATAGGAATCTGGATAATTTTTATTAATCCAAAAAATCAGTAGATTTGTTGATTTTTCACCTATTTTGCCATTTAATCAACATCTACAGATCTACTTCTAGCTGTTTAATAACAATGAGACCATCTTGTGTAAGTGATGCTAAGTTTATCAGATACAGGCTATGGATAAAATAGTTAAATCCTAAGATTATGAAAGAAATTATACTTTATGTCCATCAAAAGACACTGTTAAGAGAGTGGAAAGCAAGCTTCCATTGAAAATAATATTCACACTATACAACAAAGAACTCATACCCAGATTATATATAAAGAATGCCTGCAAACCAGTAAGAAAAAGATATAATCCAATAGAACAATGGGCAAAATACTAGAAGATTCACGTCACAAAGAGCAAATCCAAATGGCCAATAAATATATGAAAGGGTAGGCCATAGGGAAATGCAAATTAAAGCCTCAGTGCGATACCACTCCATTCTGGTAAGAATGGCTAAAATGAAGAAGAAGGAAAATTCCAAAGATGTGCAGCAGCCAGAATGCTCAGATTCTGCTGGTCTGCTGTGGGATTGTAAATTGGAGACACAATTTTTAAAACTGTTTGGCAATATCTACTAATGCTAAAGATATATATAGCCTGTGGGACCAGCAATTCCACTCCTATTATATACTCATCAGAAATGTGAATATGTTCACCAAGAGATATATACTCAGATATTCATAGCAACACTTTCTGTAATAGCTAAACACTGGAAACTACCCGAATAGCCACCAAACAAATTGGATAAATCGAATGTAATATATTTCCACAATGATATGCAATACAGCAAAATAAGAATGATTGATATACAACTACACACATCATATGAATGATTCCCACAAACATAACGAGTGGAAAAAGACACGAGAGTACATATTATATCATTCCATTTATGTAAAATGCAAAAACGGGCAGAACTAATCTGTGCTGGATACTCTGGAGGTGGCAGTCATAGGATGGGCACAATAAAGGGGTTTCTGGGGTACTACCATTGTTCTGTTTCCTGATCTGGCTGTTGATTACAAGGATGTGGTCATTTTGTCAAACTTCATTAAGCAGTATATCTAAAATAACACACTTTTTCTGTATGTATCGTATAATACAAGGTTAAAGCTAGAAAAAAAATTGCACACCATACATAAGGATTGGGTATTTCCCTTTAATTATAATATTTTTGAAACCAGTAGCTTTCCAGAATGTGATCTTCAAGTTGGTACAACTATAGGGATGTAAGGTGAAATCCAGCATTCATTTTTTACAGCAGCCTGCAACTTTATGCTCTTGGGACACACGTATGATGCTAGCCCCAGGGTCTGGGACCCAGGGTGAAGGGCTAGGGGGAAAAAACAGAAAAAGTGCTAGACTTTTCCCAAACTAAACTTCATGGCGGTAAAGCATGAGAAGCTACACTGAAAAGTCAGGAAGTGCAGAAAGCTATGAGCATAAAAATAAGTGGTTGAAACTAAGCTCTGAGTTTGATTTCTAGTAATATACCAAGTTTTGACAATTATATGATAGCAATGTAAGATGTTAACCTTGGGAGAAACTGAGTGACATGTATATAGGAACTCTCTGTATTACCTCCGTAATCTAAAGTCATTATTCCAAAATAAAAATTTGTTTTAAAAAACTAAGCTCTGGCATCTAAGTTTTGTACCTCAAACTAAAGTAACATGAACTTTTCAACCACTGCTGTCAGTCCCTGAGAAGTTTACATTTGTTGACATTATCTATTCCATTTGGGGACAAACACTTGTTCCTTTCCTGTTCATTATTGAGGGAATTTTGAATCATCTTAGTGTTTAATATTATTCTCCAAACATATCAAACTTGTCAGCACAGTACAAGAAGTATCACACATTGGTTAACCTGTGTTGTTTGTTGGCTTTAAGTGAGTTCTGAATGTATGTGTATGCTCCACATTAATAATAGCTATTTGTTCTAATTTCTTGGCATAGTCAAGATGAGTTCTTCTGCAAAGTTCTTTAGAGTCAGAGGACAGTCTTATCACAGTCTACCAGTTGCAGTAATAGACAAATGATGAGACAAACTTCTTGACATTGTCTATTTGATTTGCACAGCATTGGTCAGGAAGAACTTAATTTTTAACTTTATTTTTCAGGATTGTCCTAAATTTAACTATTCCCCACCTCATAGAAGAATTTACTCTTCCCAAGTAATTTATAACCTTACTGGGCACCGCATGGAGAATTATCTTATATCAACTGCTAATGAATTTACTCAAAAAAGGTAAAATACTCTGTTAATAACATTTTTTATTTAGCTATTTTGCTTTCTAATTGCAATGATAACTACCTTCAGAACTTGAGACAATATAGACAAAAGATGCAAATTTCTACTGAATTATTTACATGGTTAAATAATCAGTTTTATCTAAACAGCCTTTTATGTTGAAATTTAAGCAATGACTCTAAAAATTAAGATTCATTCGACCAAATTAAAAAACACTGGTGTTTTTTCCCCTTAAGCCTCAAAAATGTATTGTTAAATTTGCACATCATATTTTCTTGAAGAAAAAGAGCAGTTATTGACTGGATTGCACCAATTCAGAGGGTTTTAATGCATGGCTGTATGATAATTGGCCTTAGTTCCAATATGAATATCTCATGACTTAGAGTATGATATCTGTGTATGCATAAAATGTGTCTCTGTGTGGCAAGGACACAGGGCTTGTACTTAAACCCCCTAAGCATCCACCATGAATGTAAAGCTGGTAGGTTTGCAATAATTACCATTTTCTCCTTCCCTCCATCTCATCCTTCTTTCCTTTCTCAATACACATAAATGATTACTGTTCACTGTAAAATCATTAGAAAATACAGATAAGCAAAAGGAAGAAAAAATACTCTCTCCACCCAAATATAAGCACTATTGGTAATTTGATATATATCCTTCCAGAAATTTTCTAGTCACAGATATACATGTAAACATTTTCAACAAAATGAGGCTTATTACACAAACTGTTCTTAAAACCATCTTTAAATGAACAATATACTGTGGCAATCTTTGCATGCTGAAAAACGTAGCTTTGTATCATCACATTTAAGTTGATAGTCATTAGGAGATTATTCTGTTTAACCCAGGCCTAAATGGTGGACATTTAAAATAATCTTTTCTTAATATTACTAATAGATATTTTTTAAAATCAACTTCGTATTTTCAGGAGACCATGACAGGTAGTTAAATAGACCCAACTCACCTTCCAGCATCCAAGAGGAGAAAAAGTATAGCTCTACAGGACAAGCTAGGGCAAGAGGTTTGGGGAATAGAAGAAATGGAACTATGTGAAAAAGAATAAGAATTGATTTTATATCATTTTAGCATTGGTTGCCTGAAAAAAAAAAAAAAAGGATATTTAAGCACTAAAATCTTACGATGTTTTAGAGATGGTGGACCTATCTGTTGAGGTAGAGGAATTTTTTCATTTTCAGACTTATCACTTCACATTTGCAAATGTTCAGAAGGACTTTTTGCCTCTAATTATACTGTACACTTTAGACTAATATATGATAAAGGGAATTGGTAAAAAATGTAAAATATTTATCAATTGTATTTATTTCATACATAAATACATAAATGAATCCCTAATAGAAAGAAAAAAAAATGAGTTCCTAGCTAAGTATTTTAGATATATCTATGAATATTTTCTCAATTAAAACAAATATAAATATAAATTTTATTATTCTTTGTAGATATGGAGGTTGGAGTTTTGGACTGCCTTTGACTAATGACCTTCGTTTTGATATAACAGCAGTTCCTGCAAATAGAACGCTGGCCAAGGTAACTTAGGATCTTTCTTCTGGAATTTCATAAAAATGAGAATGTGAGATTAATATGTACAAATTGATGTGATTTTCATGAGGTGAAAACAAAACATGAGTACAATCATTATTTGGGCATTGTCTTAGTTTGCCACAGGGCGGCGATGCAAGGTACCAGAGATGGAGTGGCTTTTATAATGAGGATTTAAGTTAGGATAAAATCTTACAGTTCTGAGGCCATGAAATGTCCAGATCAAATCACCATCACAGATGCTTTCTCACCAAAGTCAGCTACCGGTGATCCTGGTGTCCTGCCATGTGGCGAAGATGGAGGCCGATCTCTGCCAAGGTCCCTGCCTTCCCCTCCAGAAGCTACTGTCTCCTGGAACTCAGCTGTGGGCAACCAGGCGTGGGGCTTGTCTCTTTCTGGGCCTCCTTTCTCAGTCTCAGCTGATCCACTTTATTCCCAAGTTCAGCTGTGAGCTATCAGGCATATGGCTCTATAGCCTTGAGCTGCTCTGTGGGCCCAGCCTCTTGGGAGCTTTGTGCTTAAGCTTTGGCTGCTAGTGATCCTCGAGTCCTTTCTATACAGCAGGATAAAAAATGGCAGCTTCCTTTCTCTCTGTGTCTCTTTCTGTGTCTCTGTTTATGTAAAGCTCCAGTAAGAGGGTAGAGACCCGACTTGAGTCACAGCTCACTGACATAGTCCAATCAAAAGGGCTCCACACCCACAGGAATAGATTAGTTCAATAACATAATCTTTTTCTTTTTGGGATTCATAAGATAACTTCAAACTGTCACAGGCAGTGTTCAATAAGTTGAAGATATGTATATCCCATAGCCCAGTGTTTCTAGCCCTGGGTGTGTACCCTAGGGAAATGTGTACACAAAAGCACAGGATACATATACAAAAACATTCCTAGTAGTATTTCTCATAGTAGCCTAAAACACAATCCCAAATGCCCATGTACAGGAGAATCAATCAATAAATTTTTGCATGTTCATTCAATGGAATGAATTTTTTAAAACTTTTAAAAGTCAGGATTATTTAGGTATAACATATAATAAAGTTCAGAAGGGTGAGTTTTTGACAAATGCATCATCCTAGAACCATCACCACGATCTAGGTATAATATTTTCATCATCCTGAAAAGTTCCATCAGGACCCTTTGCATCCAATCTTCTCCCCCAACCACGGGCAAACAGTAAGTAATGTGTGTGTGTGTGTGTGTGTGTATTTCCCATAGTTTTTAAATTAGAAGAGTGGGTTTACAGAAAAATCATGCATAAAATACAGGATTCCCATATACCACCCCACCACCAACACCTTGCATGGGTGTGGGACATTTTGTTACAATTTTAAGTAATGTGTATTTGATGAGCAAGTTTTAAGCCATTTAATCGACTAAACACAAAATACACTGGGAATGAATGAACTCACCTCCGTACAACAAAGTAGCAGTCTAAATCTCCCAAACAGTGCCACACTAATGAAGGATGTTGTTTATGTGGGAGGGTGTGGGCGGTGTGGGGAGTGGGGCATATGGGAATCCCTATATTTTTTGTGTAACGTTTATGTAATCTAAGTATCTTTAAAAATTTTTTGTAAAATTATAAAAATAAATAAATAAGTAAATAAGTCTCCCAAACATTATTAATAAGCAAAAGGAAAGGCAAAAAAGAATACAAAGAATATGACTGCATTTACTGTAAACTTCAAGAGTAGACGAAACAAGCATATTGTTTGTGGGAGAGGAGGATGACTGTGATTTGGAAGGTCACAAAAGTCAGGTACGGGGTAATTCTGGGTGCTAGCCATGTTTTATTTCTCACCCTCAGTGATGGTTAAATGGGTGTGCTCTCTTTATAAGTTTCTTATTAAACTGTACATTCATGTTTTATGCATTCTTAATGTTTGTGTCAGTTTTTCGGGAATGGAAAATATATGTTTAACCTTTATATTTGAAGAACATGAAAAAAAACTTTAATTGAATTTGATAGAGATAAATGATGAGTTTTTTCCTCCAGAACTTGCCTATCCTTCGAAACAAGCTAGAGTCACAGAATCAGATACAATATTGTTAACCATATCATCAAGGGCAGTCTTAGGAGTTTTGAATTGGCCATCATATATTTCTCATTTGGTAGAAAGAGACATATACAGATGTGGGCGAAGTGCAGAAACTAATGTTCCCTGGGACCACCTTTTACACAAACTACCTAATTTCATCCTCACAACGTCTCTATGAGACAGATATCATGGCAGATTTTAGCTGACTTCCACCAAGTCGTTTAGAAAGTAAGTAATAGTGCTAAGGATCTGAATGCCTCCCTTTTATTCATCACACACACACACACACACACACATCCACAACAGAGTAAATATTCTTGTATAAACAAGGGAGTTCCCAATATACAATAATTAGTTTCTAAATCAAAATTTTAATTTAGAATTATCGACTGGATTTCTTGAATTGAGACTTACCGGTATTTTAAATCCCTCGGTTTTTCACATTAAAGGTAAAGTAAGTTACTTCCTTGATGAATTACAACTAGGAATTGAGAGTTAGTGGGGGGGAATTTCAAGGTTATCTTTCTAGTCACTAAGGCACAATGCTTTGTATATGTATTTTATTGTTTCCTACAGCCTGGTCTATAAGTCATTTATTTTTATTGTTATTCTTTCCAATAACCCATGGACCAGCCACAGAGATGGAGATAATTATTTCTCCAGTTTACCTAAGGCTTTGCCTATAGAGAACATCTGGAATAACTCTTAACTCAGTGCTATCACATAGTACACTGACTTCCCAATCTCTGCCCATCTCTAAGTTGGAAACTTAGAGGCCTGTGTTCGACACTCTGGAAGATGGTTATAATCTTCCAAAATGAAATAAATTGGGAAATCAGTGCTCTCATTTTAAAGATCCATACTGTAGGCTGTAGGATATAAAGACAACCTAATTTATTTGAACACACTATTGATCTTTTCTCTTGGAATTTAACAGGTATGGTATGATCCAGAAGGCTATCACTCCCTTCCAGCTTACCTCAACAGCCTGAACAATTTCCTCCTGCGAGTTAACATGTCAAAACATGATGCTGCCAGACATGGTAAAGTGACTTACACAGAAGCTTTCTCGTATCGCAACTTATGTTACACTCCCTGTAAAGATGCACATTAGATTATGCTACCTTGCAGTAGCATGTATTTTATGGCATCTAAATCACAAGTCTTTAGAAGGAGATTGGAAGTAGTAACTACCTCCAGATGGAACATTCTGGATAATCCCCTTAACTTCAGGTTAATTTAGTTTCCTCATTTATCAAGTCAGGGTAATAATGCTGACTTCACGCTCATGACTGTTCTCACACATAGTAGTTTTATTTCACAGGAAATACTTTATAACCATTTAGTTGTATACCAGCCAATGTTGCCAAACATTGCTCACAAATCTAAACATCAGGATAAAATTTCTAAACTACAAAGTTCTTCACCTGATGAGAAGTATTACCATTTATTGAGCACCTACCACATTATACACTCTTTCTAGGAATTATAGCTAATCCTTACAGCACCCCTTCTGGATGAGTATTTTTGTTCCCTGCTATTATTTCTTTGAGGCTCAGAAGTGGGGTTTGAATCCAGATCTATATGACTCCTCCCTGTTCTTCGAATGCTCCATATTGCTTGTCTGGACTTAGCAGGTCTGCGTAGGTTTGGTTTCCCAAGAGGCTTCCATGTATATATATTTTAAATAGGGCTTGGAGTTTGAAAGAAACTGATTTATTTGTTTCTATTTATATTTCAATTACTGTTCATGGGCCATTTCATCTTCTTGAACCTCGTTCAAATTATTTCCCCATGCGGATCCTGAAAATAATTAAAAAGTTGCAGAAGAAACTCATAGTAATACATTTGCCAGCCAACACTGAGCTTCTAGCCTAATAAAAAGGACTCACATACAGCAAAAAGACACAACATGTCTTTCATAAATGCTGACATCTTTCTTTCATCTCTTGCAATTGGGCATGATAGTGTATGCCAGAGGTGACTGCATAAGTTAATTGTAGAGTCAAATACTCGTTCTAGTAACAGAATCTTTAGAAGTCATCTCTTCAGAGAAAGCAGTATTTTTTTCTCAACTGCTTTGACATTTTCCTAGCAGGAGGAACCATGAAGAAAATAACAAGATTGAAAGTCCTTAGATCTACACCATCAATAAAGGGCATAGTAAAAAGTGGTAAATTAAATTCAATGATGACTAAAGCCAGGTGGGTCTACTGTAACCTGGCTTGAAATACTGTTCAACTCTTGACTTAGAGTAGAATCTCTTATTCAGAGCAAAAAGCACTTGTTGCTATGACAAATAATGAAAGTATAGGAACTACAGAAATAATTAGGGAAAAACAGCAAAGGTATGTCAATGAGAATAAGAGACCAATGCCACTTTTGAAGGAGTCAACTCTTTGAAACTTGTGTTCAGGTTTCCTTTATTATTAGTGTTCTTTCTTAAACCAAGGCATTCTGAGTCATTCTAGACTCCAGCAGGTTTGCTGTGGCTCCTACTGTGGTATTTTTGTCATAGAGTACAAAGAATTAAAAATTCTAGAACATAAGCTTTATATTGACCCTACAAGGAAATTTATTTTTTAATTTAAAACTAAAGCTTAGTTTGAATTATATAGAGGTGAGTAGTAATATGCTTTCTATTCTTTGGTACATTTCTTATGTTAACTTATGAAAGTGGTAGCTTTCTACCCTCTCTGGAAGCAGTTTGACTTCTTTCAAAAAGAAATCCACATCACCTAAAATACTTTCATTGATTTGTTATGCATGTATGGAGTCTGTCATAGTAACACTCCTTTTCTTTAAAAATCAACCCAATTATTCTCCCACCATCTCCCTCCATGTACTACTTGTCTTAAGGCATCTTTGTTAGAGTCTGCATGAATTGGAACTTTGTTTTAGCTGTAAAATTGATTTTCTTTGTATTCTAACATGCTAATAAAAACCATTTAATTAGCTTTCCTTTGCAATATCAATATTCTATTATATTCATATGCTTCCCTCTAGTGGTTAATTTAACATGAAAGTTCTTTCTTCCTTCCCAAAGAGTATAGGTTGGCTTGCTTTCCCTAACAAACATTACACAAATTTAGGCTCTTTTAAAAAAATATTGACAAGCTGCCCTCTCCAACTCATGTTTATTCTTACCCTTTGTTGCGTTAGTAGTAACGATCAATATAGAGGGAAGCCTCTCATTTTAGATTTACAATATTAGAAACACCAGAAAATGTTTTAGTTTTAGTGGAAGAAATATTAATCAAAATTTTATGATTCAATTCCATTTAATAAGCATTCATTGGCCAAGCACTGTACTCAAGACACAATGCCAGTTGCTGTAGAACCCGCAGAGAAGATTACAATATAGGTTCCTAATCTGTCACTTTTATGTACACTTTCAGTTAAAGATATGCTTTAAAACAACTGTATATTATCATGTTTCAGCAGCATTTTGCATAAGCGAGTGAAATATATTTGCAAAGATTCCTTTGGTGATATGAAGCATTTCTTGATTCTGAAATAAAAAGGAAAATAAAAGAAATGTTTTCCCCAACAGGGTTTAAGTAGAACTCCAAGGAAAATTGAATCTTACAGAAAAGATAAGAAAGCCACATTCTCCAACAATATGATTGAAATCATGGGTCAAATTGATTATTGTTGCTGTTGTTTATTTTGTTTTGATTATGTATTTTTTTCTTTAACCTGGAACAGTTGCAAAATTCAATTTTACAATACATCACATTCTACTTAATAAAAATTATAAATCTAAGTTAATGGAGAGAATAATTTTAGGATAATTTATAATATTTGAATGCTGTGAAATTGTTTTAGTGTCCTAACACAACGGGCATATATGAACAGAAAGTAAGAAAGTTTTCCTTCAGTTTGTGACTCTACAGGAATAAGTATTTAGGAGATGTCTTCACTCTCATCTCCTACTATTCTTTTCCTAAATTCCTCAGACAGTGCAGATTTTCCCCTCACCCTGTGCTCACTTTGGAAAACTGTTCCAAGCCGTTTTGACCCTTGGGTAACTAAGGGCCTCTAAGGGAGAAAAGAACTGAGCCGTGCTTTTGTTACTCAGAAAGTGTAATCAACTCTGGGAGAGTCCAATGCTTTAGGACCATATTGGAACTAACCGACTACTTTTTTGGAGCCAGCTAGCTCTCTTAATGTCCCTGGAACTTTATGTCTCAATGAGAATCCCTTGTGAGTGGCTGAAGCTCCTGTGGCACATGCTAGTAGAACCATAGAATAATAGACATCTTAGAAATGATAAAGGAAAAGGAAGGGTCCTCGCAGGCAATATTTGCCCACTCTGGTCAGCAGCACAGTAAAAAGGGATGGTGGTAGCAACTGTTTGTTCATTAGGGGATCCTCAAATAATTGGTCCCCTTTTGAGTTATTTATTACAATGCCATATATATTCTGAAGTGCCACTGAAATAGAAACACATACACAACCAGATAGAAGAAATTGGAAAACAATCATACTTAAATGTAGGAGAGGGGGAAATGCTATATAAGAAATGCAAATTCTTGCCCCCTTCCCAAAGTTTCTACACACATTGTGAACAACTTTTTATCTTTTTTGTGATTGCCACCAATTTTATGGCATTGATTAGATTAGGAAAAGCATCCTTTTTCTTTAAAAGGACAAAACTTTTTAGATCATAGCACAAGGAATATGTATTATTCATCTAAAAACTGGTATTGCTGATTAACTGACTACCTACTAATGAAAAAAACCCCTGTCTCTTCTTTAAGGCATCATCATGTATAGTCATCCTTATCCTGGAGTGCAAGACCAAGAACAAGCCACGTAAGCTGATGTTTTTGGCCTGAATACTTTCCCCTTGGTGTAGCTGAGCGTCTATATAAAGTGCTATAATTGGAAATCACAGTTGTAGCTGAATGAATGTCAATCTAGAAGGGCCGCTAATATAAGTCACTGCCCAGGATAAAAGGAAGTTTCTGAAAGAATGTAGCGTAGGGCTGCCAAGTAGAGCTTGTTGACTGCAAATTCACAGAGTCTGCTGCTTTTATAAGTCAAGTACATAAGTACTTCATCATTTCAACTTCCCTGTGTAGCATTTAAGTACGATTTCTGTGCTCAAGAACTATATATCACTGGCATATATCCTGTAACCCTTGGAGACTGAGGATTTTCTATCAAATATCCCTAGTCAATTCAGATGCACCAGAGCTACATTTATTCCAGGGTCACTGCAGAGTCATGTAGAAGATCTTATCTGGCTGCCTTGCAAGAAACCTTATTTGTGTCACAGCCACTCTTCTACTGTTTTGTTGATGGTTTTAGTCATGTATCTTTCTGAAAGGAAAATGCTTCCCAAAACTTATGGGTGTTTTCCTCTCTCTCTTCCTCACTATAGAATCAGCAGTTTAATCGATATTTTAGTGGCACTCTCCATCCTGATGGGCTACTCAGTCACTACTGCCAGCTTTGTCACCTATGTTGTAAGCGAACATCAGACCAAAGCCAAGCAGTTGCAGCACATTTCAGGCGTCGGTGTGACATGCTACTGGGTGACTAACTTCATTTACGACATGGTGAGCAGTGTGTGTCATTGCAGGAAAGATGGGATTTATTTGGGTAGAAGACAGTGGCTTTATATTTGAGATTTGCTTTACTCTGGTTTGTTTCAATTATTATCAGGAAGATAATAGTTTAAAAAACTTTTTTGAATCAGGTTTACTTTTATCAAGTTTCTTTTCAAGGGAAAAAAGAAATCCATCTGGTCTAAGGACCACCGGTATCAGACTCATTCACTTGTTAAATGCAAATTCCTGGGCTCCACCCAAGACTTACTAAATCCAGATCTTAGAAGGGGAGTCTGGAGAATATGAATTTTTAACGAGATCCCCCATATGATTTTTAAGTACATTGAAGTTTGAGAGCCTCTTCTGTGGAGAAATAGAAACTTAGCAAGACAGCAGAATAGCCTTGTGATGGTACCAAAAAATGAAGTTCCTGAACATTTAATCAATACTAAAAATTTAGAGTAGCAGCCTCTGCTGATTAACACATTAGAGAAGATTAATAGGGAAATAAAGGATGTATTTCATTGCTAACTCTCACATTTGCATAAAATGGTCCCAAAGTTCAGATGGGTTTTCTTGATTTCAAGTGTGCCAATGTTGGCCAAAAGCACAGACGGATATACATTTGCCTGGTGGTTATGGCAAAATTGTCTGGGTTGCTGTAAAGATCATTGGCTGGAAGGGCTGGAGAGTAATGAAGTGCATATCCATTTTGTTAATGTATCCAGTGAGGGCTGAAATGTTTTGTTGTGGAAAGTCAAGTCTAAAAGAATGGTAATGACTGCTCTAAACTTAATAGAAGCTTTAATGTGGACTATTAAGAAAGCTTAAAGTACACACTTCTGTGAAGGTCTAGTTTACCACTTACAGATTCTGTTTGTCATATGTTTGGTGCTCATCCCAATTTAGGAGATTTTTCCCTCAAATTAAATTACAACCTCCTTCACTCTGTGCATCTTGCTGCAAATTCCTCAGCATTTAATATTTCCAGTCATCGATGAAATGCTGAGTTCTTCGTTTATGTACCTGTGATTCCAAGAATATCTGGGACCTGCTGCCCTGTTGTCTTGTCACAGAGTGGCTCACAATGATAACCAAGCCTTAGAAATCAGCCATCTGAGAGAGTTCCAGCAATCAAAGTGAAATCAATACTTTGAGGACTGAATCTAACACCAAAATACCTGGCTGTATTATTGTCTTCACTGAGTCCCTGTCATTGAATGATCCCAAGTCTCAAAGCCTAGAGGCAGAAACACCCGGGACTCCTCATCTATAAAGATGGAAACTGGCTTGACCTCATATTGGAGGAGACAAGTTCTAAAGTGAAATCAGTGTCAAATTAGTTAATACTACAAGCAACAGAACATAAATAAAAGTTCATCTCTTCAAATATGTCTAGGTCAACTTGATACAGTTTTAAATGAGATAGGTTATTGATTTTTAAAAAAATACTTGCCATATGTTAAACATTATTTTACATTTTCCCATAGGTCTTCTACTTGGTGCCTGTAGCATTTTCAATTGGTGTCATTGCAATTTTCAAGTTACCTGCCTTCTACAGTGAAAATAATCTAGGTGCTGTATCTCTCCTACTTCTGCTCTTTGGGTAAGCGTCTGATTAAGCAGTGAAAGAAGAATGAACAGAATTAAATGCCCCTAGCTACAAATACGACGTAAATCTCGTTAACTAATTTACAGTTGTCTTGGGGTTTCATTTGACACGAATGATGACTAACAGTATATTACACCTGCTAGTCCATTGTTTGTAAAGTATAATACTTCTGAAAATTAGTGCTATTATTAATAGTAGTAATACCTAACATTCATAAACACTTACTGGGTGCCAGGTCTCATACTTAGCAATTTACATATATAATTTATTTTGCATAAGAATGTAGGCTTTAGAATGACCAGAAAAAATGCATATGCATATGTGAATTCAAGTATTGACTATAGTATTTTAAGGCATCTATATAAGCATGTATATTTAATTTCATATATCTTTTACTAGAGTTCTAAGAATAGGCACATAATATTGTTTTGGGGTAAAACAGTGTAGCAATTCTTTCTACCATGAGTGCATGGATAGTATCCACTTAGCAATTGTAGGTGGTGCAGGGTCTCTCTATGTCATTGCCCCATAGGTTTCTCAAGTCTTTGCTCAAAATAGGCTACCCAGCTTCTAAGCCTGCTCTGTCTGCTTAGCTATCATACACAGGTGTTACTATTTTACTGCAGCTTTACGCTATAAGATTTGTACTGATTAAACTCATATTTCTGGGCAAATAAATTCTTTCCTGGGTGGGACTACACCATCACCAGGAGACATTAATTTGTAGCTGTAATGATCGAGAACAACTCAAGGTTCCTTAAAACAGAGGCTTCTTGTCATTTCAAAAATATCTTTTGGATTTTCTTCAGCCAAAAGAGGAATGAAAAAAAGAGAGATCTAGCTACAAGGCTAGGCAATCCTTCCCTAAAATGTATTGTCATTTTGGAACCACATCTAATTTTTTATTTTTTATTTTTGTAAAGGAAAATAATTAAGGTATAACTTTAATTCTTAGTATTATTAACCTACAGGTATGCAACATTTTCTTGGATGTACTTGCTGGCTGGGCTCTTCCATGAAACAGGAATGGCCTTCATCACTTATGTCTGTGTAAACCTGTTTTTTGGCATCAATTCCATTGTGTCCCTGTCAGTAGTATACTTTCTTTCCAAGGAAAGGCCTAATGATCCGGTAAGGTCCTTTATTAGTCTGCTAAGCTTCAGTGAATGTATCAAAAGCCTCAACCTGCTCAAATTGGACATTTGTCCTTTATTCTGCATTCTTTAAATAGAAAAGAAGAATTTAATTTGATTCTGTTAAATTTAGGAAAGGGGAACCTATAGCTTTTTGAAATTCTTTTTAGCCTCAGTCTAGGTTAATACCTATGATTGGGTATGCCCAGTATCAAAACTATCGGCATCTGAAGGGCTGGAGTGGGGCAATGGAGGTGAAATGAGAATGATTGCAGGGCAACACCTAAATCGTATAACCAATTGGTAACCTAAGCTTTATACCTATTAACAATTTGTTATGGTATGGACAAGGACAATGGCTAAGTTATATGGCTATGAGTTAGTATTCATTGGAACATTCATAGAGGGAAAAAAAACTAATTCATTCCCTTTCAATCATGTGTTGGAGTCTACTTCACTGTAAGCACCACTTTCCATTCAGAGCTGACAATTATGATTAGTGAGAAGAGAAGCACTAGCAGTGCCAGGCAATTGAGCAAAAGAGAATAGAGAGGAAATGAAATGAACCAAGGAATAGACAAGCACACTCCAGGAGGAGGTTGAAGGGGTTGGCCCCAAGAGTGAATAACATGAAAATGAGCCATTTGTTCCTTGTTGGGATATGTTGTCCAAACTTCCCTCTCATTTCTCTGCTTTAGTCCCTTTCCACATAGGAATTACCTTAGGTTCTGAAATTTTGCTGCCCTAAGTACCACCCTCACTCAGGCACCTACAGGTTTCCTGTATCAGACTCCATCACACTGCCTATCCCTATGTTCCTAGGATCTAAGGCAGGTCTAGAAGTGATCCTGCCTCCAGGTTTGGGCCTGTCATCTTAAGTCATCTCCATAAAATATAATCCTTTTCTTCCTATATTTCAGTGATAAACCTCCATAGTAGGTTAGAATAAATATTTATACTAAACTTAGTATACATGTGAAATAATTGCCAATCTAGATAGGCTTCTAAGGCTTTAATATTTGCCTACATCTAGTTTTCAATTTTTGTCAATTTGTTGGAATCATAACACTGAGCTTCACTTATATTTCTCTTATTTCAGACTTTGGAGCTTATCTCTGAAACTCTCAAGCGCATTTTCCTGATTTTCCCACAATTCTGTTTTGGCTACGGTTTGATTGAACTTTCTCAACAACAGTCGGTCTTAGACTTCTTAAAAGCCTATGGAGTAGAATACCCAAGTGAAACCTTTGAGATGGATAAACTAGGTGCAATGTTTGTGGCTTTGGTTTCTCAGGGTACCATGTTCTTTTGCTTACGCCTCTTAATCAATGAGTGGCTGATAAAGAAACTCAGGTAAATATAGTGGGAAAAAATGGTGTTTGACATCCATAACAGAACTCAACTAAAAAAAGCCAGGGAGAGTTCAATAGTCTAAGCATTTCCATTAATAATATGGAAGAGTTTTACTCAAAAAACTTTAAAAAATTATAGCATAACTCACCATTCATTTCATCCAGCAAATGTTTACCAAACCTTACTATGTGTCTGCCAGTATTGCTGTAGAGTTAGGGAGCAAAATTAAATAAACACAGTTGTTAGCCTTAAGGAGATTATGATTCATTGGTAGAAATAAAACTTGCACGTAAACAAAAGATATAGTCATTGAGTCAAGTTTGGAAGACTAGAAGGGACTTTCCCAGGCAGAAATGGGAAAGAGGATTGAGGGTATAGAGTGTTGGGGGTAGAGTTTGGAAAAAGAAGACTGAAATAAAATAAGGACAGCATCATGAGTGAAAAGAAATACACATAGCATTGACCCAGCAATTCCTTTTCTAGGAATTTTTTCCTAGAGATATGCTTACACATATACAGAATTATGTATACATAAATTTATTCATTGTAGCATCATTCCTCATATCAAAAAAATGGAAACAACCTAAATGTTCTTTATTTAGGGGGTGGTTAAACAATTACATACATTCATAAATGAAATACCATGCTGCCTTTAAAAAGAATGATAGTTATCTATGTATTCTTTGGAAATACCTCTATATTTATTTTTAAAGGAAAAAATGCAAGGCTCAGAGCTGTGTATAATATATATTAACATTTGAGCTGCAAAAAATGAAATTACATATTTATGTAATTTATGCACCTTTATGCATAAACTATCTCTAATAGTGGGTATCTTTGCTGAAGAGAACTGTATATGGTTGAAGAGGACTTACTTTTTACTATATGTTCTTCAATATCACTTGAATTTCTCTACCATGGATTTATAACATGGATTACCTATTGAAAAATAAACTGTAAGTTAAATAATAATAGTGAATGGAAAGACAAGAGCACAGATAGAAGGAAAAAATTTAGGGCATATTTAAGAAATTAGTGGTTTGGCTTGATTAGAACATAGAATAAATATAATGAAACGGAGCTCAAGTTTGAAGTATAGTTCAGTGATAATGGAGTCTCTGGAATGCTCAGTTAAAGAGCTGTGATTTGGCCTTTATTCTACAAACAAATGGTGGTCCATTAAAGATTTTTGAACAAAGAGCAACATGATCAAGTTATGCTTTAGGAGACGTAATTTAGTGAAGTTGGTGCCTATTAAATATGAGTCAGAGACACTGGAGCAGTTTGAAGGTCCTGGAGAAATCTAGGTGAGAAGGGGCAAGAGCAGATAATGGGGATAGAATGGGCAGAAAATGATTGCTGACAGGAGGTGTTTTAAGGCATTTCCAGTATTGGGAGACTGACTGCATAAGTGGATTTGGGAATGAGGAAGAGTGAAAGAAAACATCATGGTCTGAGTCTCTGGGGTATCATTAAAAGAAACTGCAATCTTGGGAGGAAGAGCTGGATAGATCTGTTGGATTTTAAAATTTGTCAATCTGGTTGCTTTCTTATTTACTGGGCAAGATCCTGAGGTGGGCTTGGGACTTAGTGATTTTGCAGTGCTGACCTTCAAGCATTGGCTAGATCCTAGGTGAGAGATGCAGAGTGAAAATAGTATAGAATAACATTCACATTATTGATGATAAAAATAAGTACAGAGTGATCATTGTTCTTGGGTGTGTGGATGTTGAGTCTTATTATTGATCCTGAACTGTCTGTTAGGAAGTATCCTTCAAACCCACACAGATTTCCTTGTTACTAAAATTAGGATTCTGTGTTGTAACAGCAGATCCATAAGCATTTAAGACTGGAATACAAAAGCTGTTTCCCAAATATCACAGTGAATATGGTGAAGAAAGTACATACTAATTTTTAAGTTATTTGATTAGCTTAATACATCACATCTAAAAGAAACTTACTATATGATAGTACATTTTTAGTGAAGTGAAAAGCCATTAAAACATCAAAATTGAGTGATATTTCAAAATCACTGATGCAAAATCATTGGGCCCATTTTGTAGACTCTTCTTCAGAAAGTTTAATTCTCCTTCTGTAATGGAGACAATAGATGAAGATGAAGATGTGCGGACTGAGAGGTTAAGAGTTGAGAGTGGGGCAGCTGAATTTGATTTGGTCCAACTCCATCGTCTCACCAAGATTTACCAGCTTATCCACAAAAAGATAATAGCCGTAAACAACATCAGCATCGGAATACCCGCTGGAGAGGTAAGGGCCAATGTCTTATTTCCATCTGTCCTTTTTACTTACATAATAAGTCACAAGTAAAACTCATTTATTCCTCAAAATTTTTTAGGAAAATATAAAATATTCTGTATCAGTGAGAGCAGAATACAGGAACTCCCTATTTCCATTGAGTCTACATATATAATTTACCCATGTCCGTGTATCCAATGTTACTTACCCTATGAGCTTCCCTGTTGGCAGGGAGGATTCACCAGCTCTGCTACACACCAAGTTCTGAGTCTCTTCCCAAACTGCTCTCCTCTCTGGAGTGGACTTTTAGTCAACAAGCCAGGTCAGGGTGCTCTCTTCAGTTTTTAATTTCCAGTCCTCTTGAAAAGGCAGCTTAAAGAAATCAGTTTTCAGAAGTGAGGTCTTAGAACTACATCCATTTATATTCTTGCCATTTTCACAGAAGGAATTTTAAGGCGGTTTTGAAAGGAGGAAGAAAATGTGGGTATTTCCCTTAGTTTTCTGAGCAAAGCTGCAAACCAAATGCATCAAATTTATTCTACAGCATAAAGAAATTATAGTTTCAGTAGCTTACTCGGTAAAGTTGTGATTTTGTATGAATAATGTGAAATCTATATAATTATTTTTGTCAGGTCAGTGTATCTTACTTGCACGATATTTTATCATATCACATAGAGCTGTGCTATAACATATGTAAAACAGTCCTATGTATATATACAAATGTTCAGATGGTTACAGGGGAAAAAGATATGCCAGTGCTCATTCTTTCAAAAGAGAAAATTTTACCAACCTGACAACTGAGTGCTATATCTGTGAATAATTCTAGTGATTTACTTTTCCTGGTAATTTATTTCATCCAGAGAGAAGGAGTAAAGAGATAGAACAGCAACATGTCTTTGGTTTGGATTTAGGGTTACATCTTTTTTTTTCCCCAAACTAGTGCTTTGGTCTTCTTGGGGTGAATGGAGCAGGAAAGACCACTATCTTCAAAATGCTGACTGGAGACATCATTCCTTCAAGTGGAAACATTCTGATTTCTGATAAGACTGGGTATGAAGAAAGAATATTTCAATTTATCGGAGCACAGCATAATAAAAAAAAGATTTCTACAAATCTTATTTTTATTCCTCAAGTAAATTGAATCAAATGGAGATTTTATGTTATTTTGTTGGTGGTATTATTAAAACCTTAGAAAACTAAAGTTTATTGAAATGAAGGGAATGGAAGTTTTTTAACCTTTGAGTGTGGCTGTGACAGTGGGATTATTTTACCCCTTAGTAACAGAATCACTAGCCACCATGATGAAAATAGAGCTACCTTCCCCACATTTGGGTAACAAGAGGGACTTATCTTTTGAAGCTTATCTGTGTTCTTATCCTCTCAATTCAGATCTTTGGGTCACACTGTGTCTCACAGCTCATTAGTTGGCTACTGCCCTCAGGAAGATGCCTTAGATGACCTGGTAACTGTGGAAGAACATCTGTATTTCTATGCCAGGGTACATGGATTTCCAGAAAAAGATATTAAAGAAGTGAGTACAAGTATGATCAATTAGTTCATTTGAAACCACTATTTTTTTCTGTTCCCTCTTAAGACTTTCACAAGACCAACTTGATATCCAGAAAACTATGACATTTTCCACCTGCCAATGGCAACGGATGCAGTCTTGCCTTGATTGTGTGTATCAGATACTCACCCTATGAACTCAGTTTTAGAAACTTGTTGGTCCATGTTTGTTCAGTTACCTTCTAAGAACTATCAAATAGAAGATCACATGTGCATTAAGCTCTTGGCTGAGCATTGGTTGGTGCTGCCTCTACATCCTTGTGGTATTCAGATAAGCTTTGAAACACAGTATTAACTGCAAAATTCCCAAGTAAAATAGAATAGCTTCCATTTCGAATTTTTAAGCTGTGGCTTTGTCCTCCACTTACATCTATTTGCTTTTTTAATCAAATTTGACTTAAAAAGCTTAGGACAGTTTCCTCTGTCTTTGCAGGCCTGGGGTCTTCTATATGTCTGCCAAGGATTTCACTATTTGCCAGGGTTATTTTACAACAGAAATAGCCATCAGATCCCATGATTCTTAAGCTAATACACTGAAGTTTTGATACCAGGTCACTTTTAAATAGACTTAAAGACTTTGTGACAATTCACCTCTCGGTAAGAAGAAAATGAAGCAGTGATGACAATCAGTGAGAGACCTGCCTTGTAAAGGACTGAATTCTGGTTTAGCCCATTTTCGCTTTACAGGAGAATCCTATGCCAATACAGCATAAAGAACAATTTACCATTGTAAATACACACATACACATACCAGGCACACACATTAACACATTTGGAAAAGAAAAATTCCATTGGAAAATTGAGCATCCAGGGAACTGCTTTTATTTCATTAAATGCACTAATAATTTATTTGAAAATAAAACCTATGTTGAATTTGAATGTTTTCATTTTATTCAGGCATTTTTTGTTCATTATAAAACCTTCTTTTCACAAGCATGTGTTATTCTGTTTAGTGTTTTAAGGGTTTGAGCAGAGAAAAGTCAAACTAACTTCTCTTTTATTTCCCACAGACTGTTCATAAACTTCTTAGAAGACTTCATCTGATGTCCTACAAGGACAGAGCTACCTCTATGTGCAGTTATGGCACTAAAAGAAAATTATCCACTGCACTGGCCTTAATAGGAAAACCTTCCATTCTCCTGCTGGTAAGAGACTCATGGTGAAAAAAGGCTGCCAAGTGACTAGAACAGCATTTCTAAACTGTAATATTCCATCATCATTATTGTAATAAACATTTATTGAGGTCTTTTTATGCACCAATTATTGTGCAAAGCACTTTTCCTATACAATTTCATTAAGGGAATTTCTCTCACCAAATAATTTGTTGCCACAATATGCCCTCAAAAATATTTTTGTCTGAAACTTGTGGCTCTGGGGATTTCAGATGAAACAGTTGGCATGTGAATGGACAGTAGCTGAAGCAATTTCAGGGACTTCAAATGAATATTTAAAGTTACAGAACAGGGTAAAATTTGATCCCTGCTTAATGAAGAAGCCCTGTCTCTTGGTCTATTAGTACCTGGTAAGGTGAAATAACATATTTTCCAACTTCTACTAAGGAGGACAGACAAATTTTAGAACAATATATTGTGCTAAAATTTTATTTCCTTATTGGTTAAAAATGTGAGTTACCTACCTTAGAATGTGATCGATAATATACCATGCTATTTTATCTGAATTTATTTTGGAAGTAAGAAATGCATTCCACATTTATATTTTGTTAAGAGCTGGAAAATTAAATTGATCATCTGGAACTATAAATTATACGTAGGGATGATATAGCATTTCAGGCAAAATGTTATAAAAGATGTTCACAGAGAAATGAGTTCATCCTTATTTTAGAATATTCCCTTCATTCAAGGGTCTCCAAACTCTGAAAGAGCTTTAACTATATGCAATAAAAATCCAGTTATAAATCACCCCCTTTTTCCATGGATTAAGTCACACAGTGGACCAAATCTAAACTACCCAGCTAGAGCAATGCACAGCCTGTTTTTCTATAATACCAGAAGCTTATAATGTATTATGCCTCTGCCAATTGATACTTACAATGGAATTCTATTGTGTAAGTGTCCCTTATATTGAACAAAACAATCCTTAGGCATCCCTGTGAGATAATAGATGTAATGCACTTTAAAATGTTAAAGGCACTATGCAAATGTTATGTATTAAGGACCCGCACTGAAATACAGGCCATGAGAGAACGGTACCATGTTTTCTTCTGTATGCATTTCCTATAAATGCTGTGTTCTTCAAAACTAGGAGCAGTGATGTATATCCTTTACTGTATCCCCAAGTTAATATGTATCCCTTTCTTTAAATTTAACTTTAACCCCTTACTATAAAAACAGGTCCATGGTTAGTCTATGGACACACTTTTCATTATTTAAAAAAAAAAATTTGTCTAATATTGTCCTATAATTTGCATTTCTCTTATCCTCTGTCAGGATCTAATATTGCTTGTATTGGTTTTTTTTTGGGGGGGGGGGAGGAAGTTTTGTTTTTTTTTTAAAGCTACTTAGATTACATAAATGTTACACAAAAGATAGAGGGATTCCCATATACCCCACTCCCCACACCTCCCACACCCTCCCACATGAACATCCTTCATTAGTGTGGCACATTCATTGCAACTGATAAACGCATCCTGGGGCTTTGCCATTAAGCATGGACCATAGTTCATATTGTAGTCTACACTCTCTCCCACACAGTTCTGCCTGTTGTGTGATGATATAAAATGGTCTATGTCTGTCATTGCAACGTCACTCAGGATGATTCCCAAGTCCCGAAAAAGTCCCCGCATTACAATTGTTTTTCCCTCTCCCTGCCCCCAGAACCTCCAGTGGCCACTGGCTCCACATCAATACTGTAATTTCTTCCATTGCTAGAATCACAATATGTCTACAGTAGAATACTATTAAGTCTACTCTAGACCATATTTCTTTCCCCAATCCCGAGGACTCTGGGATGGTGACGTCCATTCCACCTCCAATTGAGAGGGGGCTTATATCCCATGGGGAAGATGGATGGGACTTTCCTGCCTGAAGCTGCAGACTCTCTCCATTCCCTGGGACAGCCATTGTCCATCATCGTCTCCCTGCCAGTTGTCCTGGCAGATGAAACAGTTGGCATGTTGTAGACTAGGTGAGTTGTAGACTAGGTGTTGCAACTCTGCCAAGTTTCCAGGCCCAGCTGGCACATGGACAGCCCAAAGACTCAAATCTGGATGTACACCTATAAACTCCAGCACCCAGTATAGGTTAGATAGAAAGGACAGATGAGCCATGTGCAGGGAAGACATAGTTGAGTCCAACTCTGTCACTCTCAGGAGCACAAACTCCAAAGTAGGGCCCACTGGGAAAGCACCAAACTCTGTAGCTATTCACCTGACCATAGGATCTGGGTATCTCCAGAGCCATCAGGAGCCCTACTATTTGGGATAGTATCTGCTTTGGCAGTCTATGAGATCCTGCTGAGATGTGTGTAAGCATTACCTCTGGGATGACCTCCCGACTCACTTAGAAGTCTCTTAGCCATATAAACTTATTTGCCTTTACCTTTTCCCCCTTTTATTCGAGATCTTTTTCCAGTTGTATTGCTAGTTGGTGCTTGGTAGCAATCCCTCGGTGCCAGGGAGGCTCATCCCCAGGAGTCATGTCCCACACTGGGGGGGAAGGTAATGCATTCATATGCTGAGTTTGGCTCAGAGAGAGGCCACATTCAAGCAACAAGGAGGCTCTCAGGCGGCAACCCTTGGGCACCCCATAACAGTAGGCTAAGTTTCAATTTCTAGAGCAAAGGCTCATAAGCCTAGTTGTCAATATCAAGAACCCATCAATGGGTCATCCTCCTTCGCCAGGCATGTGTAGGTTATTGATTGCTGTATTTCTAGTTTCATGTCTGAACAATTTTTCAAAACATTTATTTTTTTTTTAATCATTTTTATCTTTCTGCTTGGCAATTTCTACAAATCTTATTTTTATTCCTCAAAGAGTATTAAATTTTAATTAGTAACATAAAATTTAAAACATACCTCAAACATATTAACTGGAAAATCAAACTGTGTTCTTTCTGCTTCACATAGCATATTTTCACTCACAGCCACAAGTCTGCTCTCATGAGCAAGGTGGCAATCCTGCTGATGTAGCTTCAAATACATGCATGACAATGTCGTATGAAACCCTGTGGTAAAAACCTTGCAGTAAAAACCTTCCTTTGTCAGTAATTTAAGCAGAATTTTTCCCAAAGAAATGTAAGAGACAGGTGTAAAGTAAAAGGGTGTCAACTTCACCGAGACACTTTTAAAAACAGATTGACAATTCTACATGATTAATTTTGAGTTTTGACAGCAGCAGAAAGAAGCCTATTAAGTATAAAACAAGTTAGTTACAGGACTTCGCAGAGTGATTTCTGTTCTAGGGACGTGAGAGGTGATGATTCATGTAAAAAACCTCATCAAAAATTAATTAATTTGATAAATGTTTCTTGTAACATTTTACTAAGGATGAGCCAAGCTCTGGTATGGATCCTAAGTCAAAACGGCACCTCTGGAAGATCATTTCAGAAGAAGTACAGAATAAATGTTCCGTCATCCTCACCTCTCACAGGTAAACTGAGGGTAGAAGCTTTGAAATCAAAAGGCACAAGCAATTTTATGATGATAGATGGGAAAGGTAATTCTGTGTAATATAGATAGATAAAAATGCCCACAATTTTATTAAAGTATCTTTTGTTTACAGTAGTAGGAGCAAGTTAGGCAGCTGTCATGGTGAGAATCTAGCTGCTGTGTTGGGACAGTCTAAGCAATCTCATGCCTTACAGCCCTCTTAACTCATCCATGGCTCCCTATTGCCTTTCAAGAAAAGTTTGAAATCCTTAGGCTTAGTATGTAAGGCCATCCATTATCTGGCCTCATCTAAATTTCCAAGGTTTTTTCCCCTTCCAATCAGCTAAGATTGAGAACAACTAAAGCATTTTAACTGTGCATCTCTTATGACATGGGCCTTGCATTATAATTTACATTAAATTTATTTTTGCATTAAAATCATCATATAGGAAGAAAAGTACTAGATTTGTTTACAATCAAGAGACTTGTTTATATCCTAGCTTTGCTGCCAGCACACTATATGTTCTGAAGCTAGTCATTTAATTTCCATTAACATTTGTATGAAGTTGACCAGGTAATGCCCAAGATATCCTCCAGTTATCATAGTGCATGAAAATTAGAGATTAGATAATCAAATACAGATGAACAAATTATAAATAAAAAAACATGAAAGCCCACCAAATGTAGAGTAAGAATTGGGACTAAAAAAAGCTCAGGATTATTTTAGAAATGTTTCTTAGGAAAGGTAGATCTTGAGCCAAAGCTTCAAAGAAATATTAGGTTTGATAAGTAAGCATTCCAGGTAAGAAAGATGGCACCAAGTATGTCATATTGAAATAAAATAGTAATTAAATCTATATGAAGACATTTAATTTATATTTAAAGGATTTTTTGTTCCCCTTCAAGGGACAAAATATTTTAAGGAACTAAAATAGTATTTCTAAGGTGCCATAATGAGGCAGTTAAGCTTATGCTCATGAACTTAAATCTAATTCTCTGTGCCCCAAATGCTAATGTGACTCTCTTCTCTGTCTTTCAGCATGGAAGAATGTGAAGCTCTCTGTACCAGGTTGGCCATTATGGTAAATGGAAAGTTTCGATGCATTGGATCTTTGCAGCACATAAAGAGCAGGTGAAGAATATTTTTTTTAACATGTAGTGTTGGGTAATCAATCTTAATGTGCTATAATTAACTTCAAGGATTATCTCAGCAGCCTGTCCTGCAATAAATAGTAAAATTGGAATGGAGGAACTAATCATTGATTTGCCTTAAATTTAAAATCTTTTACCCAAAGATTTGATGCATTTTTAGTTAATACCCCCACAACCTAGAAGGCCTAAAATTTAAAAAAAAATTAATCCAAAACTAAAATACTCTCAGAAAGCAGTTGTAAAAATTTGCCCAATAACAAATTGGCCTTGATAGGTTCATGCAGCCATGGATTTTATCTAGTATGCTCATTTGTCATTTGCATAGGCTTTCAGTAAATAATTTAATATTTTTAACACATTCAAAACCTTTCAGTCAAGAATACATCGGGGGAAGCGGGTGTGGCTCAGTGGATAGAGCCCCCGTTTACCATATGGGAGGCCCGGGTTTGCGTCCCGAGGCCTCCTTGTGAGGGCACGCCGGCCTGAGCGGTGCGGTGGGCTGATGCAGCAACCTCACGGCAGGAAGCGGGTGTGGCGCAATGGATAGCGCACCCGTTTACCATATGAGAGGCCCTGGGTTCGCTTCCTGGGGCCTCCTTGTGAGGGCAGGCGGGCTCGCGCGGCGACGTGGGCTGATGCGGCAAGACCTCACAGCAAGGGGGAGATAAGCAGACACAGAGAAGACACGCAGCGAATGGACATAGCAGCACAAGC